>CAUZXS010004883.1:52500-175000 GCA_963585895.1 Sepioteuthis lessoniana
AGATGGAAATCATTTGCTGTAAGGTTTGATGAATATGGTGGACGCGGTAGAATATACCAGTGTAAATCCAATATTATTTCCTGTTTTATTCTTACTGAATGTAGCCTTGCGTTAAAAGATTTTCATGCACACGTTGCAGCTGTTAAGTGTCTGATTGCAGTTTCAAAACTCAAAATGAATATAACCGTTGGGTTCATCTGTTTACGACGTACCGCCTAAAAGGAAACTTTGAACATCAGTTTCGGTCTTGGCGGTTACTTATAACACATTAGCCATATACACAACAAATTTTCTTAGCAGTTTCCGTCGCATTTTTGTCATTCTTAAACTCCTACAACATTGCATGTCAAATATGCACTTTCAGTTTCTCCCTTTTAAGGGTGTGACGTCATAGATTAAATTATGATGAACACACGTTCATGACTGAAATAACAATAATCGTTGGAGGCACCCTTTAATCAGGTAATTTCCCGATATGTGTAAAACCTTACAAGTTGGGGGTGTCCTTGTGGTATAATGGTTAAAACATCGGACTAGGGAATTATAGTACGCGTGTTCGAACTCCAGTCGCGCCATTACGTTCATTTTCGGACAAATATCCTTGGGAAAGGTATAAACCCTCTTATCTTCCCAGCTATGGGTTAAATAGTACTTCAACTGTTCTTCTCGAAGGATGAATTTGGCATTAAATAAACCAAACCAAACCTAGGAAGTTTGAAATGCGTAGATACAACTTACTTTTAGAAATTGTAAATGACTCAGCCCAATATATATATATATATATATATATATATATAGAGAGAGAGAGAAAGAGAGAGATAAAGATGTGCGTGAGTCTTTGAAAATAAGGATAATAATAGAATGATAAGTAAGCAGTAAAAAGTGCTCAATGCTTTATAAGTAGAGCAATATATTAATGTCTAGAAAATATATATCCAATAAAGAAATCTTAAGATTTTCCTATTATTTGAGTTTCAGGAATGTGAATCCTCAGGTAAGCAATGAAATTGTGGCCGGTTGTTAGAATGTGACGGTTTACCCCCCCCCCATTTTTTATAAAAAGAAAAGGAATATAGCAAAGATAACTGTTTTTTTTTTTTTTTTTTTTCTTCCCTGGAACATTATATAATCAAACTGGATATCATTAGGTATTATTTATTTACAAACTCTAAAGCATTGAAAGTGTATAACCAGAAATAAAGTACCCTGTCGCCGGTGTTTAAATTACCCTGAGAGTATCCCCGGCAGAGGGGTAAGGGTTGCAAAAGGGGATATTCGGGATATGATTATAAACTGCATATGGTAGTGAGGTTCCAGATGTGGAGCACCTCTTCATGGCTGTTACTCCTAGGTCCAGTCTGACCCAGGCTTGGTTTGGTTTGGTTTGGTTTTATGGCATATCAACCATCGTCGGTTTTTAATGCCAAATCCTCTTTATACATATATATTAGATATATAGCATTTAGTTTGGTTGGGTTTTATGGCATATTAACCAGTGTAGGTTATTTAATGCCAAATCCTCTTTATACATATATATTAAATATATAGGATTTGGTTTGGTTGGGTTTTATGGCAAATCAACCTTTGTAGGTTATTTAATGCCAAATCCTCTTTATACATATATATTAGATATATAGCATTTAGTTTGGTTGGGTTTTATAGCATATCAACCATTGTAGGTTATTTAATACCAAATCCTCTTTATACATATATATTGAATATATATGATTTGGTTTGGTTTGGTTTTATGGTATATCAACCATTATCGGTTTTTAATGCCAAATCCTCTTTATACATATATATTCAATATATATGATTTTCTTTGATTGGGATTTTAGCATATCAACCATTGAAGGTTATTTCAATGTCAAATCCTCTTAATACATATATACTAAATATATATGATTTAGTTTGGTTTGGTGGCATATCAACCATTCTAGGTTATTTAATGCCAAATCCTTTTTATAAGTAAAGTCATCGTCCGTAGTTGACGGCTAACCGAAAGCCTCCTTTTCAATAGCTACTTCACCAAGGGATAGTGGAAGATGCTACTCCTTTCCCTAGATTGCTCTGCTTTACCCTTGAAACGTACCTTGTAATTCTGAATGTTAAGGAAAGAGGTATCAAGTACCACTTTTTGAGTCTTTGGAATGACTCGACCAGAGATTGAATCCCAGTCTTCCGGGCCATTAGTGAACACTCTATCACTAGACCAATGGGCTGGTCATAAAACCTTTTTAAATATGATTTGGTTTGGCTGGCTTTTCTAGTATATCAACCATTGTTGGTTATTTAATACCAAATCCTCGTTATACATATATATTAAATATATATGATTTGGTTTGGTTGGCTTTTATGGCATATCAACCATTGTAGGTTTTTTTTAATACCAAATCCTCTTTATACATATATGTCAACTCTATATGATTTTGTTTGGTTTGGTTGGGTTAAATGGCATATCAACCATTGTAGGTCATTTAATGCCAAATCCTATTTATACACATATATCAAATATATATGATTTGTTTTGGTTGGGTTTTATGGCATATCAACCATAGCAAGTTATTTAATACCAAATCCTTCTATTCATATATATATAATATATATGATTTGTTTAGGCGCTACTCCTTTCTCTTGATTACTCCACTTTACCCTTGATCCGTACCTTATAATTCTGAGTGTTAACCAAGGAGTTATTAAGTACTACTTTTTGACTCTTTGGTATGACTCGACCCGGGATTGAACCCCGGTCTCTCGGGCCATTGGTGAAAACTCTACCATTAAGCCAATGGGCCGGTCATAAATCCTTTTGATATATGATTTGGTTTGGTTGGCTTTTATGGCATAACAACCACTGTAGATTATTTAGTGCGAAATCATCTTTATATATATATATATATATATATATATATATATATATATTAAGTATACATGAATTTGTTTGGTTTGGTTAGGTTTTATGGCATATTAACCATTGTAGGTTATTTAATGCCAAATTTTCTTTATACACATATATGATTTGTTAACACATTTTGTAAATAACATTTTTAAACGTGTGTGAGCTTCTTTTTTGCACCCTTAGTTTTAAGTATCCCTATATAACAGTCACAATTTAACATCAGTCATTTTTTACAGATATAGTTTGTTCTATTTGACCCATAGATAGGACCCTATCAGGTGCTACTACTCTGGGTCAGAGTGGACCTGGGGACAAAAGCAATGAAGGGGTACTCTACATTCCCCAAATCTACAAGGCTGGAGCCTCAGCATCAGATTGTTTAACATTTTAATCAGGTCAATCGTTGAGGGAAGTCTTACCCCTTTGCAGTAATGCAGTCGGTGTGTTCTACTACCCCAGACGAATGGGCAGTCTGATTCGGGGTGGTAGTACCTGTTAGGGTCCAATGTATGGATCAAATAGATCTGTTTGCAAATTATGGCATAACGGTTACTCTCTTAGGAAAAGAATATGATAAGACAAATTCAAATCTGTGTCAAAGGCTTCAGTCCATCACTTCTCTCCCAGCTGTGGGTAATTAGTCGGGCTGATTGGTTTCTTTTGCCTTGTTACGGCAACCAGTATAAGAGAAGGAAAGCAATTCAAACTAGCACTTCTTCATTCGTGGTGTAATGGTTATCTTCGTTGGAAATGAACATGTCGGACCGACTTCAAAAATCCTGGACGAGGCTGTTTGCATTTCGCGTATATCTAATAACCATAGGTATGCATTCAACTATTCTTCTTCTAGGTATGGGTAAATTGTAGGGAAAACTAGGTTCTTTAACCTTAGTATATGGCAACTGGTCTAGAAGAAGGAAAACTGAATTTAAATCTGCTAAATTCTACTTGAAGATTGATTTCGTTGAATTCTGTTCATGCAGAAAGATTGAGTGAATACTGAAAAAAAAACAGTCCTTGTGTCACATCCTACTCGTGACAGAGGGATTAGGTAAATAGATACTCTCAGGTTCACTCTGACCCGGAGTGGTAGTGTCCGTTCGGGTCCTATCCATAGTTCAAATATATCGATTTAAAAATACTCGCATACAGTGGGACCGTATTAAATAGGACCCGTCCCCACAAAGAAACAAAAATAAAACAAAAACAAAACAAAAACAATAACAAAAGAAAAGAAAAGAAAAGAAAAAACAAAGCAAAAGAAGTAACTATACAGAAAATTTAAGAAAAACGCGATCTTCTAACCGAAAGGCATAAAATACCCATATACGGGTTGACATGCCGTTAAAAATTAATCAATAAGCAATCATGTTAATTCACGTAAACATACACAAATACACGCATACATATGCAAATATATGTATACACTTGTACACGTTAATATTTTCCAATAACCACAGTCGTCAATAGTGCGACACAAGGTCGTCATTAGTCCTCGAAAGCTGTTCGTCGTGATCCAACCGCGACGATTTTGTCTTCCTTCTCTTCCTCTCCCACACACCACCCATAACCTGCGAAGACACTAACCAATTTTTAACGATGGTGGACGACTAGCTTCCCCATTTACGCCCCCCATATAAACACTCCCCATAAAAAAAAACAACAAAAAAACCTCTCAACAATGTTTTCGTTCAACAATTTTCACCTGGAGGCGAAATCGAAATCTTCCTTCTGTTCTTTTTTCTTTTTTCTTTTTGTATGTGTGTGTGAATCTATTTACAAACCTCCCGTGTGTCTACGTTCTCTCTTGACCGTCATCTTTCTTTCTTTTTCTTTTCCCGCCATTTTTCTCGCTCCGCCCATTCTACATTTCCTGTTGTTCAGGTTGTCTTCTTTCGTCTAATCGTCCAACAAAACATAGCCTTTTTTTCAGAAGAATATACAATATCATAGATGAGCAGACACTTTGTAGTCGCTATTTACGCATGGTTAAGTCTGTTGACACGGGTTCAGGGACAAGATATTTTGTGTTTTTATTCCAATCTTCTTCTTCTTCTTCTTCTTCTTCTTCTTCTTCTTCTTCTTCTTCTTCTTCTTCTTCTTCTTCTTCTTCTTCTTCTTCTCTTTAGCTCTTCTTTCTTTCTTTCTTTCTTTCTTTCTTTTTTTCTTTCAACTCTTTCTTTTTACTCTTTCTTTCTGTCTTTTAACTCTTTCTTTCTTTCTTTCTTTCTTTCCCAATATTTTTATATCTATCAATCCCATTCTATTCTTATCTATCTATATGTATTCTTTTTCTCAATCCCGAATATAAAGTATTCTTTAGTCAATCTCTGATATTAAGTACTATTTCTTCAGTCCCAGATATTCTATTGAAAAAAAGAATACGTACTATCTGGGAATGAATAAAAAATAAATCATATCTGGTATAGAATGAAGACTACTTAATGTCTGGGATTGAATAAGAAATACTTAATATCTGGGAAGGAAAAAAGAATAAATAATATCTAGAACTTATATAACAATACCTAATTTTTAAGACTGAATAATGAATATTTAATATCTGGTATTAAATAAAGAACATTTAATATCTGTGAAGGAAGAAAGGATACTTAATATTTGGGAATAAGTAAAAATACTTATATTTGGGATTGAATTGAGAATACTTAATATCTGGGACTAAATATAAAAAAACTTGATATTTGTGATTAAATAAAAAATACTTATGATTAGAAACTGAATAAATAATAGTTAAAATCGGGGAATGAAGAAAGAATACTTAATATCTAGGATTGAATAAAGAATACGTAATATCTAAACTTAATAAAATATTCAGTATTTGGGATTGAATAAAAAATATTTAATATCTGGGAATGTAGAAAGAATGCTTAATATTTTGGATCGAATAAAGTATACTTATTATTTGAAACTGAATAAAGAATAGTTAAAATCGGGGAATGAAGAAAGAATAATTAATATCTAGGATTGAATAAAGAATACGTAATATCTAAACTTAATAAAATATTTAATATTTGGGATTGAATAAAAAATACTTATTATTAGAAACTGAATAAAGAATAGTTAAAATTGGGGAATAAAGAAAGAATACGTAATATCTAGGATTGAATAAAGAATACGTAATATCTAAACTTAATAAAATATTTAATATTTGGGATTGAATAAAAAATATTTAATATCTGGTAATAAAGAAAGAATGCTTAATATTTGGGACTGAATAAAGAATACGTAATAGCTAGGAATGAAGAAAGTATACTTCGTATTTAGGATTGAATAAAGAATACTTAATAACTGGGAAGGGAGGAAGAAAGAATGCTTAATATTTAGGATAGAATAAGGAATAAATAATACCTTGGTTTGAATAAAGAATGCATAATATCTGGGATAAAAGAAAGAATTAGTAACATCAGTGACTGAATAGAGAATACTTAATATCTGGGATTGAAGAAAGAATATTCCATATTTGGGATTGAATAAAGAATACCAAATATTCGGGATTGAATAAATGATACTCAGTATAAGGGACTGAATAATGAATACTTAATATTTGGGTTTAAATAAAGTATACCTAATATCGGGGAAAGAAGAAAGAATACTTAATATTTGGGATTGAATAAAAAAAAAAAAGCTAAATATTTGGGATTGGATAAGGAATACTTGATTGTTTGGATTAAAGAAAGAATACTTAATATTCTGGATTCAATAAAGAATACTTACTATCAGGCAATTAAGTAAGAATATTTAATATCTGGGATTGAATACAG
This sequence comes from Sepioteuthis lessoniana, assembly GCA_963585895.1. Taxonomy (NCBI): domain Eukaryota; kingdom Metazoa; phylum Mollusca; class Cephalopoda; order Myopsida; family Loliginidae; genus Sepioteuthis; species Sepioteuthis lessoniana. Next base: position 59,179 of record CAUZXS010004883.1, read on the forward strand.
AATACGTAATATATTTAATTGAATAAAGAATTCTTAATATCTGGGATTGATGAAAAAATATTTATATCTTGATTGAATAAAGATAACTTAATATTTGAAATTCAATAAGGAATTCTTAATATAAGGGACTGAATAAAAATATTTAATATTTGAGATTAAATAAAGAATGCGTACTTAGTTTTTAGGGATTGAATAAAGAATACTTAATATCTGGAAATGAAGAAAGAATACTTAATACCTGCCATTGAATAAAGAATAGTTAATATCTGGGAATGAATAAAGAATTCGTAAAATCTCGGACTAAATAATGAGTACTTATTACCAGGGAATGAAGAAGGAATACATAATATCTTAGATTGAAGATAGAATACTTAATATTTGAGATTGAAGAAAGAATATCAGTTTTTGACCTAGAATTTAAAAACATAAAATATTTAAACTCGTTGATGGAACCCGAACAGGTACTACGACTGCGGCTCTGAATGGATCTGGGAGTAATGGCAGTGAAGCGATACTTTACACTCCTTAAATCTCCAGAACTGAAGCCTCACCATCAGATGCAGTTTAGTGTCATATCAACGGTGTTCTTTTTTTAAGAGGGGGTGTTACCGCTATATAGGGAATACAGTTAGCGTATTTTAAGCCTTGTCTACTGAGCAGATATAAAATTGATTGAAATCGGTTTTTCCATTGGGATAAAACACCAAGGTAAATAGTTTGGTTAGGTTGCATTTTATGGCATATCAACCATTGTTGGTTATTTTATGCTAAATCCTGTTTATACATATATATTAAATATATATGATTTGCTTTGGTTGAGTTTTATGACATATCAACCATTGTAGGTTATTTAATGCCAAATCCTCTTTATACATATATATTAAATATATATGATTTGGTTTGGTTGGGTTTTATGGCCCATCAACCATTGTTAATTATTTTTTACCAAATCCTGTTTTTACATATATATTAAATATATATGATTTGGTTTGGTTGGGTTTTATGACATATCAACTCTTGTAGGTAATTTAATGCCAAATTCTCTTTATACATATATATTAAATATATATATGATTTGTAAACAAATTTTGTTGATAACATCTTAAAATGAACCTGAGCTTTTTTTTGCACACAAATATTGCTATGTACGAGGATCATTAAAAAAGTTTCCAGACTTTTTTCGTGTGGGCACTTTTATTGATAGTACACACATGAAACTCTAGTCTCCTTCGAAGTAATCTCCTCTAGTTGCAATGCACTTGTTGTACCACTCCAACAACTTCTGGAAGGCCCTATGGAAGTCCTCTTGTGTGAGCGTGTCAATGACCATCGTCACAGCCTCTTTCATCTCCTCAATTGTCTCATAAGGACAGTCTGTGAGCTTAGGGAATAACAAAAAGTCACGGGGAGCAAGGTCTGAACTCTAGGGAGGCTGAGGAACTGTCTTGATGCCCATCTTGGTCAAATAGTCGGTGACAATGTCGACTGGTGCATTGTCCTGCTGGAAATGCAACTGACCCAATTTGAAGTGTGCGGGCCTCTTCCGACGGAATCTCTCCCTGAACTCCCTTAAAACCTCAACTTAGTAACCCTAACCCTTTGGTCAATCAATTCCGGTGTTCTGACACCTGTCATTACCCCTTCCTTGAATCTCTTATGCCACTCAAAAACTGATGCTTGATTCATGCAAGATGCTCCAAAAGCAGTCTGAAGCATTCCATACATTTCTGTGGCATTTTTTCCAAGTTTAAAACAGAATTTTATTGCATATCGTTCTTCTAAAGTGTCCTCACGTTCAGATTGCATTTTTGAAATTCACCAGCTGTGACAATCTGGCTTTAGTAGGGTGTATTCCAATTGTTACTGTAGCTGTTCATTTAAACCTGAAATCATAAAAATTAGTCAGTCATCTCATAAGATATATAGCAATAGCATACTGAATTTTCAAGAGTTTACGACAATTTTAAATGCCTGTACAAAAAAAAAAGCCTGGAAACCTATTGAAAGCACCACGTATATAATAGTCACAATTTAACATCAGTCATTTGTTTGCAAACAGTTTGTTCTATTTGAACCATAGATAGGACGCAATCAGGTGTTACCACTCTGGGTTAGAGTGGATCTAGGAGCAATGGCAATGAAGGGGTACTCTACATTTTCCAAATCTCTAAAGCTGGAACCTTGTCATCAGATTGTTTAATTTCATATTCAGGACACTCGTTAGGAGGATCTTACCCCTCTGCTGTGATGCAGTCGGTGTATTCTACTGCTCTAGCCACCAGGGCAGATGTATAATTGACTGAAATATGTTTTTCCATTGCGATACAACTAATTTTTAAAATTAATCATTCGGATGCTTTAAATAATTTACATTTTTTTCTTATTTAGTAGAGATTCGTTTTTGGTAAAGGAGTAATCTGTACTCTTGTTTATTTTACTTAAAACTCTGTGGGTTATTTAATGCCAAAACTATCCTTGTTGAAGAACGGAAATGATGATATTTAACACATAGCTGAGTGATAAAAGGAGTCTCATCCCTTTTCCCATTGATATAAACGTAATTGTACGATTGCAGTTCGATATCGCTATAATATCTTTGATCGCAGTCCAGTATATTAGCTAGAAGTCCCTACAATCTGATGATATCAAACATTTCAATCAGACTTGAAAGACGGTTACTTTCATTCGGTCAGATTTTATCTCAAAGTTCCCCCCCTATAAATATATATATATATATATATATATATATATATATATATATATATATATATATATGTGGGGGGGGCGAAGGAATTGTCGGCCGCCGCTAACGTAATGCAAAGCTCTTGGAAAGAATTGAGCACTCTGGTAGCTGATAGGGTATAAAAAAAATGTAAATGCTGTTGCTAAAATAAATACCTTAAAAATTCCCTTAGCCAACGTGGTCCGCTGGGTGGCCGACAGGTCTGAAACTTAGTCTAACGTAACGGACGGGTTTCGATCCCGGCTTCGAGCGTCCTGCGTGTCTAGCCACACTGAAGAGTTTTGATAGAACGAAACAGTCTGTCTGTGGATGACAATATATAAATATATGTAGAAAAACCTAGGGGAAAATATGTATAGTAAGAAAAACGTTAAACGGCAAACTTTTTCTTACTATACATATTTTCCCCTAGGTTTTTGTATTTCACATTTCTAAACATCCATCATTAACTTAAAATTATTAATATCACCCCTCATGGTCCTGATGATGGTTCAGTACAACCGAAACGCTATAGTGTCGACTCGTTAATAAATCATTCCTTCCACTTGGATCGTTGTTATCAGTTTTTCTACATATTGTCAGATTACAATCCTTTATTTACTCTTCATATATATATATATATATATATATAGTATATATATTATATATATATATATATATATATATATATTCATCCACAGCAGACAGAGTGTTTCGTTCAATCAGAACTTTTCGGTGTGGCTTGACAGGCTAGATTCCCGAAGCTGGGATCGAAACCTGGAAGACTGAAACGCCAATCGAAGATTATATATATATATATATATATATATAATTGTTCTTTCCTTGTAAAAGAAATAAAAAGAAATAAGAGAAATAAATAAGAAGTTTAATTTGAAACTGATTGCTTGCTTGCACGCGCGCACACACACACACACACACACACACACACACATATATATATATATATATATATATATATATATATATATATATATATATATATATATATATATATATATATATATATATATATATATATATATATATATAAGGGGATAATTTCTGTTTAAATCTATGAGATGAAGAATTGTTATTATATAATGATTTCTTAAAATTCCTCAGAATCATTATTATAATCATATATATATATATATATATTATATATATATATATATATATATATATATATATATATATATATATCACTATTTAACCCAGAAGTAATATCGGCAGTAAAAATTTTTAACCTGACAGCAATATCGGCAGTAACACTATTTAACCTAGACTTAATATCAGCAGTAATACTATTTAACCCATAGTTGGAAGTATAAAAGTGTTTACATCTTTGTTAAAATTATCAATCCAAAAATGAACGTAAAAATGAAACTTGAGTTTGAACTTGCTTACTACGGTATTGCAGTCCAGCACATTAACTATTACACAATTGAAGCTTCTACCATTTAATTCCTCAAAATAAAATAAAAAAATGTACCCCCCCCCCCACAAAATAAACCCAAACTGCAGCAAAGAAAAAAGAGAACAAAACTGACTTCAGTACTAACTCAATAATGACTGACATCCCGTTAAACCTAAAAATCAACCAACCAACCAACGAATTAATCAGACAACTGGCTAACTGTTTAACCGACCAACTCACCAAACAAATCAAGTAAGTACCAAACCAACCAACCAACCAATTAACGGGCCAATCAACAAGTCAACGGTAGGTATACAGACTCTAAAATTAACAATATATATCCAACAAAATGAGATAACACAATCGTACGAATAACTCTTGAAATGGGAATGACACTTCTAAAACATTATAGAAGACTGGTGGATGGATCGGCTGAAACGTTATGGTTGCTGAAAAAAACAAAAAAACATCGAATTCACAAGTCTCAACAACTTTTGGAATGATAAAGATACATGTGAAAATTAGCGATAGTCTTTAAGAAGATGTATTGAATTTGTTTACACAATGATTAAGCGGACTGTTTTACAAAGTGGGGTGTTGGGTATGAGGCGGGTGGAGTCCTTCTGTTGATTACCTGACCATAACTTTCATCCGGATCACCCCAGGATTGACACTTTCTGTCGCTCATCAACAATTATTTATCGATAAACTTGTTCAATTATTAATTTGGGCCAACCGAGAAACCTAAATCGAATTTGGTATCTTATAACTCGGGTTTCATTTCACTTGTTTGGACTGTAAACGACTCTCATGTAAAATAGGTTCTGTACAAAAGATGAGAAGTAGCCAAATGTTGGGGGGTGGGTGGCTGGTGGAGGGGTTGTAAGGAAAGATCAAATGTAATTGTCATTTCCTGATTAGACCCTCAAAAGTATAATTTATAATTAATTCCATTTATTTGTTTATTTGTCTCTCTGTCTTTGTTCGTTGGTTAGAACAACTTTGAAATATGATTTCTCATCACTTATTATCTTCCTTGCATTTAAAATTCATTTTCTTTCTTTCTTTCTTTCTTTCTTTTAACTCTTCTCCTTAGCTCTTCTTTTTTCTTTCTTTTTTTCTTTCTTTCTTTCTTTCTTTTTAACTCTTCTCTTTAGCCCTTCTTTCTTTCTTTCTTTCTTTCTTTCTTTCTTTCTTTCAACTCTTTAGCCCTCCTTTCTTTCTTTCTTTCTTTCTTTCTTTTAACTCTTCTCCTTAGCTCTTCTTTCTTTCTTTCTTTCTTTCTTTCTTTTAACTCTTTTCTTTAGCCCTTCTTTCTTTCTTTCTTTCTTTCTTTCTTTCTTTCAACTCTTCTCTTTAGCCCTTCTTTCTTTCTTTCTTTCTTTCTTTCTTCTTTTGTTTTAGCTCTACTTTCTTTCTTTTTGCTTTCCTTTGACTCTTCTCTTTAGAACTTCTTTCTTTCTTTCTTTCTTTCTTTCTTTCTTTCTTTCTTTTATGTTTTCGTCATCATCCTTTTCCTTTTCTTTTTTTTGTATTTTTTCCCCGCTATCGTTTTCTTTTTACCGACTTCTTTTGATATTTATCAAGTAAAAATATTTATACTCACAAAGTATTTTCTAGTTTTTTTCCTTTCAATCCCAATCAATAAATATTCTGATGATAACGGAAATAAACATCAAATTTTACCAAAATTTATCGGATAATTTAGTTTGTCAATTGAATATCGATAACCTACAAATATATTTTTCGGACTTGTTTTTATTCATAATTTAAAAATTATTTGGTGTATTTGGAATCGAATTAAATTCAAGATTCCTCAAAATTATCAGAATCTGTGTACATTATAAGATCTGACGCAAAAGACACAACTGTATGATATTGATAATAGTTTGCCTGAAATACGTTATTGGAAAAGTTTCGTAAAGCAAATATATTGATAATACACGGGAGTTATTGATAGTTTCTGCATGTGTTAATGAAATAACTTAAAAGGAAATCGAACATCGTTAGATCTACTAAAAGAAATGGCTTTATACTGAAAAAGGCAAGAAGCCGACGTCATCCCGCAGAAACTATAACGAACGTAGACAATGCAGATGATCAAGCGCTTCTTGCAAATACACCCACCCAAGCTGAATCTCAGCTACAAACCTGGAGAAGGCAGCAGGAAGCATTGGTCTTCACGTGAACGCAAACAAATTGGAGTTCATGTGTTTTAAATCAGAAGTTAGTAGACAAATTTATGTACCTCGGCAGCAGTGTCTCATCTACTGAAAGCGATGTTAATATGCGTCGAACGAATGTGTGGACAGCTATCGAGAAGCTATTGATTATATGGATGTCTGATCTATCCGATAAAATAAAATGGAATTTCTTCCAAGCAGCAGTTGTGCCAATACTACAAAATGGATGCACTACATGCACGCTTGCCCTGTCGGCTAGGGCTGTTCAATACACCGACTGCTTCTCTGCAGAGGGGTATGACGCCTCTAACGAGTATCCTGGATATGACACTAAACAATCTGATGGTGAGGCCCCAATAATACTGGAGCTTTGTGGTGTGCGGAGTACCCCTTCATTGCCATCGCTCCCAGGTCCACTCTGGCCCGGAGTGGTAGTACCTGATAAGGGTCCTATCAATGGGTTAAATAGAATTAAACCGTGGTTTGAGTTTACTGGTTTTTGCATTTAAACGGCGTACTTATGCTAAACGGAATTCCTCGAAATAGAACTTTTTTGACCTCTAAACTGTGTACTTATGCTGAAATGAATTATCTGAAATAAAACTGTTTTGACATTAACTCTGTGTATTGCCCGGTCGGCTGGGGCTATAGAATACACCGACTGCACCTCTGCAGTAGGGTAAAATCACCCCAATGAGTGTCCTGCATATGATACTAAACAATCTGATGGTGAGGTTCCAGTGATGCTGGAGCTTTGAGGAATACGGAGCACTCCTTTATTGCCATTGCTCCCAGGTCCACTCTGGCCCGGAGTGGTAGCACCTGATAAGGTTAAATAGAACTAAACTGCATACTTATGCTAAACTGAATTGTTTGAATTAGAACTGTTTGACTAAACTGAATAGTTTGAAATAGAAATGTTTTTCACAATTAAAGAGTGTGCTTACAATTAAATTGCGTACTTATTCTAAACTGAATTGTTTGAAATGGAACTGTACTTATGCTAACTGAATTGTTTAATATAGAACTGTTTTGACATTTAACTGTGTGTAAACAAAATCCATACTTATATTAAACTGAATTGGTTGAATTAGAACTGTTTGACTAAACTCATTAGCTTGAAATAGAAATGTTTTGACGATTAAACTGTGTACTTATGCGAAACTGAATAGTTTGAATAACTAATAATCTGTACAAAAATGGATTTGGCGTTAATTAACCTACAAAGGTTGATATGCCATTAAGCCCAAACAATCAAACCAACATGGACGCTGACAAAACACATTGAGAAAAAGATAGATGGGAACTGCACAAGAAAGTTAAGAGCTATATTGAATAAATCCTGGAAGCAACACCCCACGTAAAAATAGTTGTACAGCCACTTAATTTCCATCTCTAAAACCATTCAAGCAAGACCGATAAGACATGCGAGACACTGCTGATGAAGCAAGGACGAACTCATAAGTGACGTTCTTCTTTGGACCCTTTCACCTGGATGTGCCAGTGTTAATCGACCAGGCTGCAGAATACGCAGACTGCTTCTCTGCAGAAGGGTAAGACTCCTTCGGCGAGTGTCCAGGATATGACATTAAACAATCTGGTGGTGAGGATCCAGTAGTGCGGGAGCTTTAGGGAATTCAGATTACTCCTTTATTGTCATCATTCCCAGGTCCACTCTGGCCCGGAGTGGTAGCACCTGATAGGGTCATATATATGGGTTAAATAGAACTAAACTGTGTGCTTTAGCTAAACAGAATCGTTTGAAAAAGAACTGTTTTTGACATTGAAACTGTGTACTTATGCTAAACTGAATTGTTTTGAAATAGAACTGTTTATAAGTATAAAAATGGATTTGACATTAAATAACCCAAAATGGTTGATGTGCCATAAAACTAAACAAATCAAACCAAACCAGCGTATTGCTGATTTTTTTTTACCTCAGTGTTCACTGTAGGTTGATATATTATCTTATTGCTAGATTTTTCAGGCATTGAGTCATGGAAATTTTATTTTACAAATTAGAAGTTGCTTCTATATAGGTTCAGTGCTATCTGTAAATTTTGGCATTCGCTTTTTACCTTCAAAAAGTGGAAATACTTTTGGTTGCGTTCTGGTTAGTGAACGCTTGTAATATTAAATAAAGGACAAACCACTATATGAGAGGAAATAGAGATATATTCTCAGGAAAAAGTATATACAATAGAAAGACTATTAGTAGACAAGAATAAAGGAATAGTGAATACAGAATAAAGATATAGTCCAACGATAGTATTGGCTTCCGTTATTACGGTAGCAAGTAAGGTGATCAAGTGCGATCTCCAGTCGCCAACGCTCTAATACTATTCCTATTAGAAGCTGCTCTTCACCTTCTCGTCTGCCTGGTATTAGTAGCTACTGCTATATATGGCAGATGGACTAGTTCATTGTGTGGAAAAAGGTGGGTGATACCCTACACGTTTGATACACACTAATGTATAAAACAATCATATTGATAATACACTGAGATCATAATCTCTAGATGTGTAGTGAAATAACTTTAAGGGAAAAGTTATCAAAAAATGCGGAAATACTTTTGATACACGCTAATATCTACTTAAAAGGAAGCGTGTTTAAATTTTTTCTTTTTATATTCTGAATTTTAAATTTTAACAAAATCAGAAAAAAAAACTTTATTGATTGTCTTTATATGATCAATAAAAAATAATTTCTTCAGAGAGCAGCTATCTTGCTCAAATCATTTCAGCGGGAGTCCTTGTGGGCTCGAATAAATACCCTGGGGAAAGTAAAGAAATCTCTTATCTCCCGGAGCTATGGGTTAGATAGTACCACCACTGCTCTTCTACAAGGATGTCTTTGGCATGAAGACTGATATGCCATTAAACAAAAAAAAAACTAAACAAAAAAAACAAAACAAAAAAAAACAAAACAAAACAACAAAATTGGGGCTGTAGAATACACTGACCCCACCAACGAGTGTCCTGGATATGACACTAAACAATCTGATGGTGAGGTTCCAGTAATGCTGGTGCCTTGGGGAATATGGAGCACCCCTTCATTGCCATTGCTGCCTGGTCCACTCTGGCCCGGCGTGGTAGCACCTGATAGGGCCCTATTTATGGGTTAAATAGAACTAACAGCATACTTATGCTAAACTGAATATTTTGAAATAGAAATGTTTTTGACAATTTAACCGTGCTTACATTTGAACTGCATGCTTGTGCTAAACTGAATTATTTCAAATAGAACTGTTTTTTGACATTGAAACTGTATTTACACTAAACTGAATTGTTTAACATAGAACTGTTCTGACATGTAACTGTGTGTAAACAAAATCTGTACTTTTACTGAACTGAATTAGCTGAATTAGAATTGCTTGACTAAACTGATTAGCTCGAAATATAAATGGTTTTTTACAATTAAATTATACTTACATTTAAATTGCGTGCTTATGCTAAACTGAATTGTTTTAAATTGAACTATTTTTGACTTTGAAACTGTACTTACACTAAACTGGATTGTTATATAAAACTGCTTGAATAGTTTGAAATGGAAATGTTTTTGACAATTAAACTCTGTACTCATGCTTACTGAATTGTTTGAAATAAAACTGATTATTTACATGAAAATGGATTTGGCGCTAAATAACCTACAAAGGTTGATATGCCATAAAACCGAACACCCCCCCCAAAAAAAAACACACCAAACCATCAAATCGTTTTAATTACGCTTATATAACATAAATGTTTTTCATGAATAATATGTGCTGTTTCTTTATTGATATGTTATAAAAATGTAAAAATGGCCATTATTTCCTTCAAAGTTTATGTTGGTGCCCAGGATATGTAACTCTATGTAACACTAATATTGTTTCTTAATTGCTTATGAATCTACCGAGAATGTTACAGAAATTTTGTAAAAATTAATCATTTAATTACTCAGGTCGTAAAAGCAAAGTTTAAAGAGAAAAATAGACCTTTTCCATCTACTTTAAGCAGTTAAAAAATATTGGGAAATAACTCTTTCTTTTTAGGAACTAGAAAAAGTAAAAAAGAAAAATGTTCATCACAGATTTACGTGCCCCGTGCGAGTACTCTTCAATATTCTTTTTTTTTTGTATATAATTTATAGGTATTTACTAAGCCTATCTTCTTTTTTTTTTTAATCGGAACCCAGGTAAAAGTGGATGGCAAAGTTCACTCTTCAGAAGTTTCTTTTTTTCTGGTCTCAGTTTTATTTACACTCTTTCACCAGGTTATTAACCAAGACCTAGGTTGAGGGAATATAGTGATTATATGTATTCTTTGAATTTATGTTTTTTTGCTATCTCTTTTGGGTGATATTTTTCAGTTACATTGAGAGTACTCTCCTAAGGAGATAAGCAGTTCTGAAAAGTGTAATTTTTTGTATTTCATATAGGTTAGGACTGACAGGTATGTTGTTAATGTGTTTATCTGTCCCTTTCTTGATCATACCAAGGGCTCCCACTATTACTGCCATGGTGATAGTTTTAACATGCTGTAGGGAATGAATAAATAAATTTGAAAAAAAAATTAAATTGAATTTAAAAAAAACCCAAAAAACATAAATTTGCAGAAACTCCCAGAGGTCCCTGACGGAAAAAAAGAGATGTCGCGTGCGTAAAGAAAAAAGGCAACCTCTTGACAAAGAGGAACAGGCTATCTTTCTCTTTCAGGCAGTGACCAGTGTTTTGACAACATCGTTGCCGACAGGTGTCTGTGCACCACACATACGTCTTTGGACGTGGTGTTCGTTTGCCCCTTTCACCCAGTAGCAGCTCTCTCTTGGTCAGCATTATGCTGCAATATAAAAGACCAACAAATGAACTACAAGCAAACCCTTACCGGGCTTTGATAAACTTCCAAAAGAAAACTAACCCTTATGGAAGCCCGAAATACTATATGAGGACAAATCCATACATGAAACGGTTAACGTATTTTTGACACCTTAACTGGGGGATTCAACCATTTCAATGTATTCAGGAAAAACTCCCTCATCCATGGAATGGTTGTTGAACCCAGGAAATAAAGGAAAGTATTAAAGAAACGTCTTCGTCTCTTATCTGTTGCTGTCTTTTCTTTTGTATAATTCTTTTGGGACTTTCTTGGGTAAGGCGTTACACTGACAAGCCAACGTGGGGGTAAAATAAAATAACCAAAATATGGAGTCAGATATCAAACGGCAACACAGCCTTGCCCTTCGCCCGTGACCTTCAGCCCCTATACCCCACAGTGCAACATTTTCTCAATTTCTATTTCCAAGTCTTTATGTTTATTTGTTTTTATCATATTCTTTGATATGTTATTATCTCTTGACACTGTCATATAAATTAAAAGGCATGTTTTTCTTTTATAAACACTATATAGCTCATTATGTACCATACACATATGCAGATGCATGCAGAAACATATTCAACACAATAAAGACGAGCGGACACAGTTCTTTAGCAAAATATACCTCTCACTTTATTCGAAAGGGTTCGAAAGGGTTACGAAAGGTATTATCTGTGAGAGGTGAGTTGGAAACTGAACAGAACTGCAACATGTTGACCCCACCAACTCTTCTGGTTATAACAGCATTTCTTTCCCGTTCTCCTGGGCTGCTCAACCGGGAGCCTGGGGGCCCAGCCTCTGCTGGGACATGGTTCTCATTTCAGCATCTTCTCTCCAACTGATCTGAAATTCCTGTCGCCGGGATTATATAATAATTTGACGTCCACCTACTTCTTGTGAGCGTCACATTTCACACTCAATTCAACCCGGCGACAGTCAAGGTTATCCCCCGATTTAGTTTTCATCTTTGCTTTCAACTTTGCAGTCCGCGAAACCACGCAGATGATTGTTATTATTGTTTAACTAATATAATTGGTTTCAATGCATCTTCTTGGAAAAAGATAAAATATCCCAACCTTCGGACATGAATAACCTTTGGACATGAATAAGGTGCTTCTTCCTCCTCTTCACATCAAGCTTGGTTTGATGAAGAATTTCGTGAAGGCGTTGCACAAAAATGGTGCTGCCTTTCAACACTTGTCTACTGTGTTCCCAGGTCTTAGTGCTGCTAAGCTCAAAGAGGGCATCTTTGTCGGACCTCAGATCCGAGAAGTGCTGAAGGATATTGATTTTGAGGAGCTTCTTAACTTAAAGGAACTGAAAGCATGGGAAGCATTCAAGTCAGTCTGTAGTGGCTTCCTTGTTAACACACGCGTACCAGATTACCAAGCCTGTGTTGAGAAGTTATTAAAGTCTTACGAGGATATGGGGTGCCGAATGTCACTCAAGATTCATTTTCTCCATTCCCACCTCAACTTCTTCCCGCCAAACCTTGAAGCAGTGAGTGATGAGCATGGAGAAAGATTCCACCAAGACATTACGAAGATGGAGAGCAACTATCAAGGCAAATGGAAGCCCGGCATGATGGGAGACTTCTGCTGGATGCTCTTGCGTGACATCCCGGAGGCAAAATACACCAGATCTTCTAAGAAAACACACTTTTGACTGTCTGTGGTACTATGAATTGTGTAATTGTGTCATCCAAGTATATTGATTCAATCAGTGTTCTTTATCTATCCTGTTTTATCTGTTATAAGCTGTTGCAACTCTTGAAATATGCACATATATTCTCTGTTTATACTAAAATGTGACTATTTAAAAGCTAGAAAACTAGAGATGATAGAGCAAAACTATCTATATTTTGAATTCAGCACACCCAAATTAACAAAAAACACCTATCCCCATTCTTGCCTCAGACCAAAAATTTATTTTTGTAAACCAGTGTAATTGTTGTGGCCTTGTTAGGGTCCAGAAATAAAGACACAAGAAAGGAAATGAGTTAAACAAATATATTAACAAAAGATAGTAATACAACATATACAAATGAGAGAGGGTGTCCTTGTGGTGTAATGGTTCAAGCGATGGACTGCGGAATCGTAGTCAGCGAGTTCGAATTCCAGTTGCGCTATTACGTTCACTTTCGGGAAAATACCCTTGGGAAAGATATGAATCCTCATATCCTCCCAGCTATGGGTTGAATAGTACCATTACTGTTCTTCTAGGAGAATAGCTTTGGCATTGAATAACCTACAAAGGTTGATATGCCATTAAACAAAAAAACCAAACCAAACAAATGAGAGGGTTATCAGCGAGACTGCTCGGTCTGACTGCTGGAATATTGCCTTCTGCCTAAGAGCAGTACCTACTGCTATTTATTGATGGGGGAGTTTATGCGTCCGTGAGTAAATCACCATAATAATAGTAATAATTATTATTACTATTATTATGGTGATTTACATAAACTCCCCCATCAATAAATAGCAGTAGGTACTGCTCTTAGGCAGTAGGTACTGCCTAAGAGCAGTACCTACTGCTACCCGGGACCATTTTTGAAGAGCAGTACCTACTACTACCCGGGACCATTCTTGAAGAGGACCAGAGGAGAACTTAAACAAAATGGGTCAGAGAACAAGAAAACATCCCAGAGAGGACGTTGACCGACTATACGTGTCAATGTGTCAAGAAAAGAAGGAGGAAGAGGACTTACCAGCATTGAAGATAGCATTGACGCATCAATACAACGACAAGAAGACTTCATAGAAAAGTACGGAGGAAGACGGATTACTGCGAGAAGAAACAATACTGACAACATGAGGGTTAACAGAACGGAAATAACCAGAAAACCAAAAAGGGATGAAAAACGACCCTATGGACGTTTTAAGCGACTTACAAGCGACATCTCACACGAGAGAATGAGGACTTGGCTGAGAAAGGAAACTTTATGAGAAAAACTGAATTTCTTCTAATAGCAACTCCAAATAATCTCATAAGGACTAATCATATCAAAGCATAAAATGCAACAAAACGGCAGATGTAGATGGTAATAGAGACGAAACGATCAATCACATAATAAGCAAATGCAGCAAACTGGTGTAGAAAGAGTATAAGACTAGACATGACTGGGTGGGCAAGGTGATCCACTGGGAATTGTGCAAGAAATTGAAAATTTAAAAAAGAAAAAAAAAAAAGAGAGCAAGCTGAATTGTAGACTTTACTGTCCCGGCTGACAAATTGAAAGAAAACGAAAAGAAAGTTAAGTACCTGGACCTTGCCAGAGTATCAAAAAACTGTGGAACGTGAAAGAGCTCAATTGTAATTGGTACTCTTGGTACAAGGTCTGGAGGACTTGGAAATAAGAGGACTAGCGGAGACCATAATCCAAACTACAGTATTGTTGAGATCGGCCAAAATATTGAGATGAGTCTTGGAGACTTGAGGAGACTTGCTGTCACTCAAACTCCAGTGAGAAACCATCGGCTAACGCTGATGTAAAAAACTCTCACAAGAGCAAAATATGATGATAATAATAATAATAACAATGATGATATGATGATAATAATAATAATAACAATTGGTGTTCTTGGAAAAAATCCTTAAAAGATTGGTAAAGAGACGGGAAGACTTGGAACTAAGCGGACAAGTAGAGACCATATTCTTTGTTTTGCCTCCACTTTTTATTATGGCTTCATGTCAACCTTAAAAATCTTTGCACAGAACATATACATGTATAATGATTACGATGTCTATATGAAGATTAGATCTGGTTAATTTATCCGATAGTTTCCAAAAATGCCTTCTTTAATTTTTAGCACCTGATAGGGTCCTTCCTGTTGATGGGTCAAATAGAGCAAACTGTGTGCAAACAAATGACAGATGGTTATTGTAACTGTTAAATAGCAATAGTTGAAACCATTTAACTGTGTGAAAAAAAAAAAACTACAACTCAGGTTCATTTAAGAATATTATCTACAAAAGTGGATGCAATAACGTGACTTGATTCCAAACTCGCTTACTTCGAGACCTGGCTATATAATACTGCAATACAATATACCAATAATGTTAGTAGACCTCTAAATAAGGAGGGAATCCCCGTGGCGTAATGGCTAAAGTGCTGGACTTGCGACATCGTAGTTAGCGAGTTCGAACTCTAGCTATTCCGTTCACTTTTGGACTAATACCCTCGGAAAAGGCATGAATCTCCTTATCCCTTCCTGGACGAGACATTGCATTCCACATACCACTGATACCCTTGGGAAAGGTATGAATCCAATTATTCTCCCTCCAGCTATGGGTAAATCGTAGGGCAGACTGCGTTTTTCAGCCTTGGTGAGGCAACTATTCTAGGAGAAGGAAAACTCTGAATTCAAACCTGTTAAACTCCGCTTAAAAATTGACCTTGTGTCATATCCTGCCCGAGGGGAGGGGTTGGTAAATATGATCCTTCCAGCTGTGTGTCAAATAGTACCACTACTGTTATTTGAGAACGATGGCTTTGGTAATTAATAACCCATGAAAGTTGACGTGTCATTAAACAAAGAAAGCAAACTACACAATTTAAGCGTTTAAATCTTAAAATAGACTTTAACAATATTTACATTGTAGATGCGGAGCCAGCTCCTTTTGAAACCCTCAAGTGTGGGTTTTGTTGAAGATATTTATCGTTGTCTCCCCCCAGACAGGATTTGACACAATGTCTTTTTTATAGTGGGGGTTAAAGGGAGAGGAGGGCACGATCTAAGACTTACGCCCTGCTGGACTATGCTGGTCATAAGTTCACAGGGTGCAATATGAGCCAGTTGACCCTGCTAGACATAGACTAGTACAATGTGAGACCAGCACGTACGCCGGCTCATAGCTTGAACTAGACCCGAAGGTCTAGTGCTATGCTGAACTTGTCAAAGATTCTTCGCCAACCCGAAGGTAGCTTTGCCGGAGCCATGGGCCATTTGGCCTTGCGCATCTTCACTGACATGCTTTTTCGCCAAAAGCAATCTAAAATATGTTATTAAAAGAGTTTTTGATTTCTTTTAAAGGAAAGTATTCACTGAAAGGCAAATAAAATCAAAATTACGAAAACTCCATTATATGAAAAATTCAGAATACAAAACGGGCTTCAAAGTAATTTCCGTCCCATTTAACGAAAAAAATATTCAAGATACGAAAACGAAAATCGAATTTGTTAAGTTTATGCATTTATTTCTATTAAGTTACGTGAAATTACGTATGATTTCTGCTCTCTGTCAAAATTCCGTTCGCCCCGCCCTCTTCCTTCTCCTCTATCAAGCTCACCTCCTACCACCCTTGGGTACATTCGCCCGACTCGAAAGGTAAAGTGTCGTTATTCGTAACGACATTTATTATTATTTTTCATTGATTTTATTATTTTCTCGTTTTTTTTTTTAACATTTATGTAAATAATTATGCTTCTTATTAACGAACATATTCCTTCGGGTGGGTATAATATTTACACTTTATACGACCGGTTTGCGGGGCTGGAGCTAATTACGGCATTTATAGGGTAAATCTTGTCCCATAATACGAAAAATTTCAAGATACGAAATCTCCACCGGAACGAATTACTTTCGTATCTCAAGATATCACTGTATATATATATATATATATATATATATATATATATTGGCAGCATTTCTTCATTAATACAAACTTCGTTGAACATAATAGAAATTTTCTGTCTACATATTTTCTTGTTGATCCGTTCATATTGCCGTGTTGCTTTTATCGTATTCGGCGGGAATTGATTGATGTATTTTCCATAATTGTATATATCCCAAGTACTTTCTGCCCGAATACGATAAAAACAATACGACAATATGAACGTATCAAATATGTAGACAGAAAATGTCTATTATGTTCAACGAAATTTGTTTATATATATATATCGTCATCCACAGACAGATCTGTTTCGTTCTATCAGAACTCATCAGTGTGGCTAGACAGTATCTCCCCGTAGCTGGGATCGAAACCCGGTTGACTGAAACACAAAGCCAAAGCTTCTAACCATTTAGCTACGAGGAGAAATTAGCTACGAAGTACATATATATATATATATATATATATATATAATTTTTTTTTTTTTTTTTTTAAACGGTTATGAATCACAATTAGTATTGTTTACATACATACGTTCAAACGGCCGCCGAGATCTCAATTCAAATACGAAGAGACTTGCAAAGGCGCTAATGGCAACACGACTACTTCTTCGCTAGAGAACTCAACCATATATATATATATATATATATATATATATATATATATATATATATATATATATATATATATATATATATATATATATATATATATATATATATATATATCGTGGCTTATTCTGTCAAGTGAAATTTTGCAAATTTCTTCTCTTAATTGCTCAGTCATCTACAGTGAATGAATAAATAAAAAAATAAATAGATAAAACTTAAAGAGTAA
Source organism: Sepioteuthis lessoniana (assembly GCA_963585895.1). Taxonomy (NCBI): domain Eukaryota; kingdom Metazoa; phylum Mollusca; class Cephalopoda; order Myopsida; family Loliginidae; genus Sepioteuthis; species Sepioteuthis lessoniana. Next base: position 76,798 of record CAUZXS010004883.1, read on the forward strand.
TGTGTAAGAGGTTTTAGATACCAGGTAAATGGTAAAAGATTCCAGGTACATACTAAATAATGCCAGGAAAAAAAACGATATGGCTTGGTTTCTTTCTTTAATCGCATATCAACCTTAATGGGTCATTTATTGCCAAACCTATCCTTGTGAAAGAAAAGTAGTTGTACTATTTCCTTCAAAATTATACATAAGGGAATTTATTACCTTTCCCAAGGGTGTTAATCCAAAATGGAGCATAATAGTGCAACTTAATCTCGAACTCACTTCAACGCCACAGTCCAGCACGTTAGCCTTTATAACATGGGAACTTCTCAGGGAGCGTTTTGAAGGTACCTATTTTGAATTGGTTTCTTTCTTTTATAATATATCAGCCTTCATGGGTTATATAATTGTAAAGCTATCCTTGTGCAATAGGAGTGGTACCATTTAGCCCATATCTGGGAGTTCATAGTTTTCCCATGAGTAGTAGTCCTAAAGTGAACGCAACAGCGCAACTGAAGTTCGAACTCGCTTCCTAAGTTATCGCTGTTTAGCACATTATCCACTATGCCAATGCGACTACCTGCCAAACTTTGAACTACTTTTAATACTTAAAGACTTCATCAGAATGAACTATAATAGAGAGTCTTTTAGAGTTAATTTCAGATTATACTTATAGGCCCGAGCCCAGTCGGCTGGAGCTGTAGTTTACATGGATTGCATTTTTGTAGAGGGGTAAAACCCACCCCTCAACGAGTGTTCTGGATATAGTACTAAACAATCTGATGGTGAGGCTTCAGTAATGCTGGAGCTTTTGGGAATGCAGAATATCCTTTTATTGCCATCACTCCTAGGTCCAGTTTGGCCTGGAGTGCTATCACCTGATAGGGTTCTATCTATTGGTCAAACAGAACTGTTTGACATTTAAAATGAGTGCAAATAAATGACTTAGTTAAATGTTGTTTGAAATAGAACTGTTTGATCATTTAACTGTGTGTACACAAATGACTGATGTTTAATTAAATCTAGGGATGCATACCAATACTTATAACCACTTCACTGTCTGCAAACACGTGATTGATATTGAATAGAATTATTCGTGTTAGATAGCAATAATTGAAACTATTTAACTGTATATAAACAATACCAATACAAGAGAACAAACGAATTTGCGATAACTCATTTAAAAATGAAATTATCTATAAACTATTTATTTAGGAGGTGCCCGTGGTGTAATGGTTATCATCATAGGGAATGGACACGGCGACACGAGTTCAAATCCTGGACGATACTGATTGCATTTCACATAGCACTAATACCCTTGGGAAAGGTATGAATCCAATTATTCTCCCTCCAGCTATAGATAAATAGTAGGTCGGACTAGGTTCTTCAGCCTTGGTGAGGCAACTATTCTAGGAGAAGGAAAACTCTGAATTCAAACCTGTTAAACTCCGCTTAAAAAATTGACCTTGAGTCATATCCTGCCCGAGCGGAGGGGTTGGTAAATATGATAAACTATTTATTTACAAATCATAAATGTTTATCCATTTAACTGTGTGCAAACATATGACTGATGTTACATTGTTACTGTGACGTAGCAATAATTGAAACCATTTAACTCTAGGGGTTTGGTTTGGTTTCTTTGTTTAGTTGCATTTTAGTGGCAAAATAATGACTTGAGGGATTTGTGATAAAACCAATTAAGATTAAAAGCTAAAATACAAATCAAAATTAAGAATAATAATCCTTTACAAATCTTCATACAACAATAGATACAAATATGTCGTAGAAATAATGTTCGCACAGAGTTATATGGTTTCAAGTACTGCTATTTAAAATTATTAGTTCTATTTATCAAGTATTCCAATGTAATATAAATAATTTGCACACAGCTACATGGTTTCAAATAAATAATAACAATAACCCTTAATAAGTGACTGAAAAGTTCTATTTGAGCCATTGACAGGTTAGTTTGTTCATTTTTACGACAATCAACCCTTGTGGGTTATTCAATGCCAAATCCAGTTCATATATATATATATATATATATATATATAATTTAAAAAAAAAATTTTTTTTCATCATACAACGTGTGAAAGTACATGCGATACCATGTCCTCATCAGCCGCCATGCAGGGATGATAACACAGTTTCGGTAGCTCAAGGCAGTACTGCCACTCCTGGCGCTACCAAGCAGCTTTTGCCACCGGACAGGGTATTAAGAGAATCATATATATATATATATATATATATATATATATATATATATATATATATATATATACGCCAGGTCAATTAAATGCAGAGACTACATTGGACGTTAATCTTCATTTTCTGAGTGCAGTTTGTGATTTGATATATATATATATATATATATATATATATATATATATATATTCATATATATATATATATATATATATGTATATATATATGAATATTTGTATGTATGTATGTATGTATGTATGTGTGTGTGTGGATAGATAGATGAATTTGTAAGGCAATAATTTATAGATCAGATTATCTTTAAACAAGTCAAAGCTCATTTGTTTGCACTCAGTTATATGGTTTCAAGTATTGCTAACACTAATAATTCTAAATGGTTTCAAGTATTCCTATCTAATACTAATTATTTTATTTAATATTTATCATTTGTTTGCACACAGTTAAATGTTTTCAGGTCTTGCTCTTTAAGATTAATAATTGTATTTATCAAATATTCCTGTCTTAGAAAAATAATTTGCACACTGTTGTATTGTTTCAAATAACTAATAATAATAATCCTTTGTAAATAATTGAAAAGGTCTATTTGAACCATAGGCGGGACCCTCACAAGGACTACCACTCCGAGTCACAGTAGGCCTAGGAGTAATTGCAAAGATGCAGTACTCCTAAAGCATTTCTAAAGTCCCCATATCGTAATGACTAAAGTGCTGGCCTGCAGCCTCGAAGTAAGAGAGTAAGAGGAAAGGCATGAACCCACTTATCCTCTTAGCTATGGATTAAACAGTATCATTCCAATTATTCTTCAAAAATGGATTTGGCATTAAATAATCCATGAAGGTTGATTTGCATTAAAAAAGGAACCAAACAAAACTAAACCAAACCTCTACTTTATAGTAATGCCTAATTCTATGACGAGTCAGTTATACACAGCTTAGTCGGTTCCATAGTCCCAAGTGTGGTGTACCCAGCGAGAAACACATTGATCTCTATTTTATAACTAGGCATTATTCTATGACGAGTCAGTTAAACTCAGCTTAGTCTTTTACAAAGTCCCAAGTGTGGTGCACCCAGTGGGAAACACATTGATCTCTATTTTATAACTCAGCATTATTCTATGACGACTCAGCAAACCTCAGTCTGGTACAAAACCATCAGTGAAGTGCGCCCAGTGAGAAGCGAACTCACTTTATTTGTAATGGTTTGTGAGTTAAGCTTATTAACCATTACTCTATAAAGCACGTAAAACTGATTAATTCCTAAACTTATTTCTCTTCTTTTTTTTTTTTTTTTACTTCTATTTTAATATCGGCATTACCCGCTCCATCTGGTATTTTAATTTCTCCGCCCTATGTTGTAAGGATAAATAAATTAAAGGAAAATAAGAAAAAAGAGCATCAAACTCCTGATCCAGTCTAATTCCTTCCCCACTTTTTAGTCATCTGTCCATTCGTACGTTCACAGATTCGCTCCTCCTCCTTATTTGATTTCCTTCGCTCCTCCCGATTTCTCTTATTCTTACAGTCGAATTATCTCTACGTTTCACTTGACTAGAGCAAACCCGGCTCAACCTGACCCGATCTGAATCAACTGATCCCAAGGTTTCGGTTACTCGCGCTGTCAGTTGATATTGTATGAATAATTCAACAAGCAAAACGAATCAATTTCTAGCCTGTCGTATTTTGATCCGGTTTTGCGACAATACGCACAGAAAATACTTATTACGTATTTATGCCACGAAGGTGAAGGGTGTTGGCGAGTGTCACTGTGCCAATCAGCCTGTCGTATAGCGACACTCACCGAAAACCGGAAGTGGCATATAGTGGCTTAAAAATGACGTCAGTCCTAAACTTTGACGCCGACATGTAGACAATGCAAGTCCGGGGCCTTCTGGGATAAAACGAACTATGTAATATGAAATAGGGGCTTCAATTTACCTACTGCTTAATCACTATGCAAAACTGATCCCTCCCATTAAAGAATAATCATATACCTTGTATTGTCTCTTCTATCCTATCAGAAAACCCAAGATGTCATTAAAATTAGCAAAGAATTTAAAAAGTTAATATTATATATAATACAGAGAATGAGCTTTATAGTATTCGTCAGTAATACAAGTCTTTTAATCGCCCCTGTCAGCGGGGGTTAAAAGACGCTAACTGTATCACCTGAAGAAGGGTAAGTATCTCAACTGCCAAAAAAAAAAAAAAAAAAAAAAAAAAAAAAAGGTAGGTATCCTAACTATATGTCTAAGCTGTATCTCATGGTGAGGCTTCAGTTCTGAAGATGGTGAGACTCCTGTTCTGAAGATCTGGCGAGTGTGGAGTCACCCCTTCATTAAATTACTCCCAGTTTCACTCTGATCCAGAGTGGTTATACCTGTTAGGGTCCCATCTATGAGTCCTATAAATATATTTAAAAATTATTTTTATTCGGTAGGGTCGTGTTCAAAAAAGACCAAACTCTTAAAAAACACACCAATAAATAAATAAATAAATAAATTGTAAATATGAATGTACAATAAACACAATTCTCTAACCTCTAGGCATGAAATAAGTCAAGATGGATTGACATGCTGTTAAAATCAATCGATCAAGCTTTTTAATAAGTTTAAGTGTTTTATCCAACCCCTCCCCCATGAACAGGACGTGACTCTAAGTCAATTTTTAAGTGGAGTATTGTTAGTTTGAATTCAGAGTTTTCCTTCTCTTAGACCGGTTTCTGTACTAAGGTTAGAGCCCAGTCTGCTCCCCTATTTTTGCCTGGGGGAGGATATATTAATTATTTGTGTATAAGACGCACTAGTTTTCCAAAATTTTCAGTCCAAAATGTAGAGGTGCGTATTATATTCGAGAATTATATTATTGAGTCTTTTTTCGGCCACATGCCCCACTATATTGAAGACGGGATGATCGAAACTATGTTTTATATATCGTTCAAACTAATGCGTTTTACGTCGATATAAATCAATGCTCTAAAAGAAATTAACAAGACTTCTTTAGAGCCAGCAAGAAAATGAAATAAATTTACGACCAGACAAAAAACAAAACAAAAACTACCCCCCCATTTCTCCTGTTTATTAAAGCAAGCCTAAACCTTTAAGTAACAATAGGTATACAAAAATTATGGCGTATAAAACTACATCCGGTTTCATCCTACTTCAACTTTAACAAAGACAAAAACAACAGTTACAATAATACATGTAAAAAATTCGAACATTTATAACAAAATTATTCAAATTCATTTTAGTATCTCATTTTTTATCAACTGATACAAAATTACCGATGCTTACAAAATTGATCATAATGATATTATTTCCCAAATAAATGATGATACTCTTAAATTTGCTTATAAATTGCATATTGAAGATAGGTTAGGGAAATTTAAAATGAAAGATGCTTACATCCTATTTAAAAACCATAAACCTAATTTTGAAAATAAATTACAATCTACGTCAATTAATTCCTCTAAAACAGAGTTAGGGATAATCTCAAAAATATTATTCGAAATATCGTGCTTGATATACAAAAAGCTACCCATAAAAATCTCAGAAAGAATTCAACTGATACAATTGAATGGTTTAGAAATATTAAAAATAAGAGTAAGGCCACTTTTATTCAATTTGACATAATTGATTTTTTATCCTTCGATTTCTAAAAAAAATTTTAATTGATAGTATTAACTATGCAAAAAACTATGTAGAAATAACAGATGAACAATACCAAATGATATTAGCGTGTAGGAAAACTGTACTTAAGAATAATGATTCTACCAGGATATAAATTGGCTTAGATAATTTTGATGTTCCAATGGGTGGATATGAATCTGTTCAAAGAACAGATCTTGTGGGTTTATCTATATTAGATACCCTTAGTAGAATCGTTGACCCTATACAAATCGGATTATACCGTAATGACGGTATTTTATACATCCCCAATAATGATGGTCCTAAGTGTTCTAGTATACGGGAAAAGATTATAAGAGCTTTTAAATTCTCAGGATTTGAAATTGAAATTTCTTCTAATATTAGAATAGCTAATTTTCTAGATGTTACACTTACCTCTATGACAACTCTTCTAGGCCATTCCTATTATTAAACAAGTTCCTAAAGCTGTCAATATGAGAATGAGATTATCATTAAATATGAAAATTTTCCATGAAAGTAGTAAAATGTATATTGAAGCCCTCAAGAATAATGGTTTTAAAGAAGAGTTTACTTATCTAGAGCCAAAAATGATTAAACATAATAATAATATCAGTAATAATAATAATTTGTATAAGGATAAAGGAACTACTGATAATTGTAATATTAAAGAAAATTGTCATAAAAATAGAAAAAGGAAAGTTATATGGTTTAACGCCACTTTTTGTAACTTGTTAATATAAACATGGGAAAATATTTTTTTTAAATTAGATATTTTACGTAATATATATTACTGATTATATATTACATAAAATATTTGATAGGAAAACTTTAAAAATTAGTTATTCTTGCACGAATATTTTTTCTCACATGACAAATCCTGGACATGGCTAAGAAAAGGAAACTTTAAGAGAGAAACGGAATCTCTCCTAATGGCAGCACAAAACAGCGCCATAAGAACCGATCATTTCAAAGCGAGGATAGATAAGACTCAACAAAATAGCAAATGTCGACTATGTGTTCACAGAGATGAAACTATCAATCACATAATAAGCAAATGCAGCAAATTGGCACAGAAGGAGTACAAGGCTAGACACGACTGGGTGGGCAAGGTGAACCATTGGGAAATGTGCAGAAAATTTGAATTTGACCATGCCAACAAATGGTATATGCACAACCCAGCACCTGTCCTAGAAAATGACACACACAAACTCCTATGGGACTTTGATATACAAACGGATCACCTAATCTCGGCCAGAAGACCAGACCTTATAATAATCAACTAAAAAAAAAAAAAAGAAAATCTGCAAAATTGTCAACTTTGCTGTCCCGGCTGACCACAGAATAAAACTGAAAGAATGTGAAAAGAGAGATAAGTACATCGACCTTGCTAGAGAATTGAAAAAAAAAACTATGGAACATGACATGATTGGTGATTGGTGCTTTTGGTACGGTAACTAAAGGATTATTAAAGAGCCTGGAAGATTTGGAAGTTGGCAGCCGAGTGGAGACCATCCGAACAACAGCATTATTCAAAACGGCCAGAATACTGTGAAGGGTCTAGGAGACTTGAGGAGACTTGCTGTCACCCAGTGAAAGACGATCAGCTTACGCTGATGTGAAAAACTCTAATGAGTAATAATAATAGTAATAATAATAATAATTGTAAAACTAAAATTAATTGTCCCATGAATAGTTTGTGTGATTTGAAAAACGTAGTATATCAAGCCATTATTTTCCCAAAGAAAAATATAAAAGATAAAAAATTATTTTGGAATTTCACCCGTTAGATGGAAATTAAGATATAATAATCATATTCATTCATTCTCTCTTGAACGCTCAAGTAATCAAATAGCTTTATCCAAACATTTTTGGTATTTGAAAAATAAGGGTTTAACGCCAGAATCTCCATGGGAAATATTGAAAAGATCTACTACTCCGAGTTGCTTTGATGGTAGATGTGATTTGTTTCTAGAAGAAAAGATACAAATTATGTTATACCCGGATCCTGGTAACCTATTAAATCAGAGATGTAATTTCATAGCTAGATGTAGGCATAAAAATAAATTTAGACTATTTTAAAAAAATGAGTGAATAATTAAATAAATGAATAAACAGGAAATGATTAACTATGATTTATTAAATTGTTAAATACATTGGAATTATATATATATATATATATATATATTAAAATAGGAAAGTTCACGAAGAGATTTGTATTTTTTAAATTTATTTATTTATTTCATTTTAGTTAAAAAATACAAATCTCTTCGTGGACCTTCCTATTTTAAAATATATCCTTATTCTTTCTTTCTATAATTGGTTACTAAGAATTATCATTAGTTTCGAACGGCCCATTGGCCGAGTAGATATAGTGTTCAAACCCAGCTCAAGTCATACCAAAGACTAAACAAATGGTACTTGATGTGTCCTTGTTTAACACTCAGTATTATAAAGTACAGATCAAGGGTAAAGTGGAACAGTCCAAGGAAAGGAGTAGTACCCTCCCCTACATCTCGGTGTTGTAGTTAATGAAAAGGGAGCCTTCAGGTCGACCTTGACTACAGTCGCCAACTTTACTTTTACTTGAAACTATATAATATAGTATGTGCAAACAAATGACTGCTATTACATAGAAAGAATTACTTGAAACAATATAACTGTATAAATTATTAGTATTAGATAGGAATACTTGAAACCATACAACTGTGTGTAAATTATTGGATATCATATAATTGTGTACAAAAACATCCTATGAAACAACTAGACAAAAAATAAAAATATAAACGTATAACGAGTGCGATTCCCAAACCACTAGGCTTAAGATACTCTAGATTGGTTGACATGCCGCTAAAAACAATCAATTAATAATTGGATTACAAAAAAGACTGACTTAGGTATAAAATAACCTAACAAGGGTTGACATGCTATAAAAGCAACCCACAACATCATACGTACGTGTGTGTGTGTGTCCTTCACTAACATGGTTACAAAAATAGCCATGGTTAATTGCATTTTTTGCATTATTTTGTCTCAACAAATAAATACACCCAAGTAAACCAAATCGAATTGAAAGTAGATAATTTATTTATTTTGTAAAATTTCGGTGACTTCAAAGGAGTCTTCTGGTACAGATATCATTTCATATCATACGGAAGTTAGCAACAAAAGCCATAGCGAATAGATATGGTTGGTTAGTTTTGACTCTTGTCAGTTTATTTTATGGTGAAGTTACTTCAATAATTATGGTCTACAATCATATACAGCACAAAATGATTTTTTATAATAATCTTAAATAGGTTTGGTTCGTTTGTTTAGTAGCATGTAAACCTTCGGGGGTTATTTAATGCCTAAGCCATCCATGCAGAAGAACAGTGATAGTGATATTTAAGGTTTCTTTGTTCCATAACATATCAAATTTCATGGGTTATTTAATGCACAGCCATCCCTGTAGAAGAACAGTAGTGGTGATATTTAAGGTTTCTTTGTTCAATGGCATATCAACTTTCATGGGTTCTTTAATACCAAAACCATCCCGGAAGAGTTACAGCAGTGGTACTATTTAACGCTTAGCTGGGGAGGATAAGGAGGTTCATGCCTTTCCCAAGAGTGTTATTCTGAAAGTGAACGTAAAAGTGCGACTGGGGTTTGAGCAGTTGCAATCGAGCACGTTAACCACAACGCCACAGGGACTTCCCCTGTTTTAAATAGGGAGACATATCATTATTTGAAACAGGTATATTTTTTCCATAGATCGAATCTGAATTGGTACTACTTTTCACGGTCAGAGAGAACCAGAAAGTAATGACAATGAAAGGGTCAGATATATTAAAGTAAAATGAAATTTTGAATTTAGAATTAAAAAAAATTAGGTTCATATATCTATTTATTCATTTTTGACCTCGAGAACTTCAAAAATTATATATATATATATATATATATATATATATATATATATATATATATACGAGGATTTTTGTGTATGGTTTTAGCTGGAGAAGTTGGTTTGTTAGTAGCGAGGGAAAGTTGTAACGTATGTGTGTTTACGTTGAGTTGTTTCCTCGCTTAGTGTTGTTAGTCCCCTCGCTAAGTTTGTGAGAAATAAAAGGAGAATGATGAAGAAGTAAGATGGCGAGAGTCGAAATGTGTTTTTTATGAATAGGTTTTTATTTGCAGCATGAAATATTGGGTTTGCTTTTGGTGCTGCAAGACTCGTGGAGTTTAAGCTTGTGAGTATCGAGACGAAATGACGTTAAAAGATGTTGAGAAGGTTGTGATGGCAGTGTGTGTCGTCGGACATGTGAGGGATTGTGTTTTTTGCATTTTTGACGAAAGACATGTTGCAGTTGTAGGAATTGAACTTTGGATGTCACCGTGAGTTTCGTGTCTGGTATTGGGGAGAGTAGGCGTTATCTCCATACGTGTCGAGAGCGGGATTACGCTCAGATCGACATAAAGTTGTGACATAAAGTTGTGCCTGTGCGAGGCATGTTGAATGCATCTAATTTATATTCAACTGGGATTCCTCGTAAGGAATCCATAAATTAGATGGTTTCCCTCGTGTGTCCATGTTGCTGCTGCTGGTATTTTAAAGCAGCAGTGAGATGTCTGCACTGGGCGGCATTATCCAGCTAAAAAGTATCGCTCTTGAAGAACGGCCAATGGGACGTCTGCACTGGTCGGTGTCCTCCAGCCAAAGAGAATGTGTTTGGCAGCTCACCCGATTTGGTAGCCGGGAATGAAGGTCCGGGCTGAATAGGATAAGTCATCCTGATTGGGTGAAATTAAGTGTCGAATTAAATTTGCGCGCCAAACCAAAATACGAAATTTTCCTCTTCTCTACATATATATATATATATATATATATATATATATATATATATAAAGAAGTCGCATCTGATTTGGTATGTACGTGTCAGAAAAGAGATGTCATTGAATATTAAAATCCTGCATACATTTTAATATGTTTATAAAAAGGAAAAGTACAAAATTTAGTTTTTGATTTTACTGATATATATAATTCCTTAATATAAACACCAATCGATTTGTGGAACTCTTCACAGGTCTTTATGAGTAAGTACAAAAAAGTAGGGGAATTTTTTGATTCTTCTTAGCCATGTTTAAATATCACGCAGATTCCATAGGCGAAATTTGAATTTAATGCTTTTCGAAAATTTTTGTTTCGTAATTTAGTCTTAATTGTAAGAAAAATAATTAACATAAAATACATAAAAATTTAAAATATTATAAAATACATAAAATGTATACATATGTATTATAAAATACATAAAATACATAAAAATTTAAAATATTATTAGATTTTTTAGTTCTCCAAAAAATTAAATTTTTTGGAGAACTAAAAAATCTAATAATATTTTAAATGTAAATTAAAAAATAAATTGTAATACCAAAAAGTTTTACATTTTTGATTCTTCGCTTCTTTTTATTGTAAGCACAAATTTTTATTTCTTAGCTTCTATTTATAGCAATGACAATTTTATTTCTTAGCTTATCTTATATATTGTTATATTTTTAGAGAGTAAAAAAAAGGAACAAACATAAAAAAAAAGTTTTGTTTAAAACTCAGATACTGAATTTTTTAAACGAATACTTTTCATATTTCCTGAAACAAAATATATAACTTTTAATCAGTGTAACTCAAAAACATTTTTTTTATAAAAGAAATAAGCAATTTATAGAATAAACAAATACTTTTCACTTAAATTAATACGCGAAATGTTGCACCTAATAATAACACATTTTTTATTCTTAGGTTTTTTTTTATTGTTACATTTTGATTGGAAAAAAATGAAAATAAAAAAATACGTTTTTTATCACTGTAATTCGAAAGGTAGTTAAGAAATAAATTACATTTTTTTTGTCGTACGTGAAAAAGAAAGCCTTGAAAAATTAAAATCATGATGATATTTCAAACCATTTAGGAGTTTAGGGTTACATTTTTTTAAAAACAATAATGCATATATAAAAAAAAAGAAAGAAAAGAAAAAAGAAAAAATTGCTAAAAAATATTGTAATATGTTAATTCTTAACTTCTTTTATTGCTAAATTTCTTGGTAGTAAAAATGACTGGAATTAAAACTATGCTGTCTTTTTTTAAATTGTTAACAAAAAATTGTTCTGAAATTGAGGACTAATTATGAAAAAATAAGAATTTATTGAAAAAAAAAAAAAAAAGATCATGATAAGGTTTTAAATCTTTCACCAGAGTAGGGTTACATATCTTTATATATAATTTTAGATACAAACTGAAAAAAAAAAATGAAAAAAAAATAAACAAATAAAACGAGAAAAACATATACAATTCACAACATAAATAAATAACAAATAATTTAAATGAATTTTCGAAAACTTTCAACGACAAATAATGGCACATTTTTAAAAATTCTTAACTTCTTTCTTTCTATTTCTTTTCTGTCTGACTGGTGTTCATAAAATCCTTTTAGTCCGGTCATGGACCGAATATTTCTGCAAGCATATATGTATATATATATTTTGGTCTAGTAGGTAGAGTGTTCGCCAATGGTCTGGCAGATCTGGGTTCAATCCCAAGTCGCGTCATACCAAAGACTAAAAATGCTACTTGATAACTCCTTGCTTAACATTCAGCAATATAAGGTACGTATCAAGGGTAAAGTGGAGTAATCCAGGGAAAGGAATAGCGCCCTTCCCTACACTTCGGTGTAGTAGCTATTGAAAAGGGAGCCTTCTGGTAGACCTCGACTAAGGTCGCCAACTTTACTTACTTACTTTTTACTTTATATATATATATGTGTGTGTGTGTGTGTGTGTGTGTGTATAAATATATATATAAAACAAAACAAAATACCTTTGTCAGATAAAGAAAACCAAATGTGTCGTAAAACAGCTAATATTTAAAAAAAGAAACATGCAAAAATATTTATTATTGCATACGATGCCGATTTTGATTCGGGTACAAAATGTTCATGTTTGGGCAAAATAAGAATCCTGATAATATTGTTTTTGAGCTTTCAGCGTGGAATGATATCTTGTAATAATTTACGAAACTCTTTCCTTCGACTTGGCACAAGGGCGAATGGACGGGGCACCCAATCAGACTCAAACTCACTCGTGTAGGTTTGCAAAGCTAGCTTGCTAACCATTACACCACCAGAGGTGCCCGTGGAATGATATATTATAAGATGTTTCATGTGTGGACTGGTTTCGTTTCGTTAGACTTATTTTAATGCATTTAAATGTTTCGCTTCATTTCATTGGCGAATGTTCGAGAGTCTCTAAAGGTAAATTTTAATTCTATGTTATTATATTTTGAATTATTAAATTTAATTCATGCTTAATTGGCTATTCTTTTTTCTACAATTCTGTTCCACCAACCAAGTGCATCCAATTCAATGAAATCGTATTCAATAATAATATAAAAAATCCATTATAACTTTGTCATTAGATGAAAAGCGAATCAGTTCATGAATACGTTTGGATTATTAAAAAAAATAATATTCGGTGTGGATCCAGACCCCACAAAATTATCAAACATTTGAAATTTGGACTCGAAATTAGTTTACACTTTAGATTTTAAGTGTTCTGTTCTCTCTTTCTCTTACTCTCTCTCTCTCTATCTCTTACGCCCCAACACAAGTAGACAAGCATACATGGGGGTTGTCCTCGTGGTGTAATGGTTAAAGCGATGGACAGCGGAATCGTAGTACGCGAGTTCGTACTCCAGTCGCTCTATTACGTTCACTTTCGGCCAAATACCCTTGGGAAAGGTATGAACCCCCTTATCCTCCCAGCTATGGGTTAAATAGTAGTACTACTGTTCTTCTAGGACAATGGCTTTGGCATTAAATAACCTACAAAGGTTGATATGCCATAAAACAAAGAAACCAAACCAAACCAAACAAAATACGCACCATACACACAAACCTGCATACACACACAAACACAGAGTAATACATAAGAATGAGTGTATAACTATTACGGAATATATATATATATATATATATAGTGTAAACATATAAACAAATTTCTCTTCAGTCATCGACTACCTGACCCTACTGAATCCTATTATTTATTCTTCTCTTTAGTAGACTCTGTGTATGTGTGTGTGTGAGAGAGAGAGAAAGATATGAAAGAAAAAGAAATAAAATTTTGTTTATTTTTTTCTCTCGTTTGAATGTTACACCTTACCACGTTATTCTTTCGTATATATGTCTTGCACAATAAAAGCATAACACGTGACTAAATCTTACACTATATAGACGCTAGATGAGCAACTTTTAGCACACGACCATCTCAAGATTGTCCTCGTGGTGTAATGGTTAAAGCGATGAACTGCGGAATCGTAGTACGCGAGTTCGTACTCCAGTCGCGCTATTACGTTCACTTTCGGGCAAATACCCTTGGGAAAGGTATGAACCCCCTTATTCTCCCTCCAGCTATGGATAAATAGTAGGACGGACTAGGTTATTCAGCCTTGGTGAGGCAGCTAGTCTAGGAGAAGGAAAACTCTGAATTCAAACCTGTTAAACTCCGCTTAAAAATTGACCTTGTGTCATATCCTGCCCGAGCGGAGGGGTTGGGTAAATAGTACCATCTCAAGATTGTGCAAAACGCATGAAGCTTAAGTAACGGATTTTTTGTGCCATAGTTTTAAGTCTGCTTTAGTAGCATCGAGCACTATTTTCCCGAAAAAAACTTTTCTTGTTTGCTGTTCTTCTATCTTTATATAACACACACACACACACATGCATATATATATATATATATATAGGAGGCTCGGCTGAAAAGTTCATAGAATGACCAAGATACTTTTATGGAAAGTGACTAAATTAGGTTTATTTTTCAACATAATATCTCCCTACTGTCCACCCACTCCTTTTGTAGGTGTTGCAGTACTTGGACCTCATTAGTAAAAAAATCATCACCAGCAGATATGACGTAATCCTAAGGAGCCTTCAGGTTATTAACCTTTTAGCCGACTCTCGTATATATATATATATATATACACATAGACAAATATATATTAGTGTTTATATATATCTGATAACATGGATTCTTATCTGCGACCAAAGGTTTCATGCCGTCTTATTAGGACAGTCATTATGCAGATAATTGCCTGATGATTGTCGTAATAAGACGGCATGAAACCTTTGGTCACAGATAAGAAGCCATGCTATTAAATATGTATAAATTATTTTATTATTATTATTATTATCATTATTATATAATAGCTCTATCACAGATATTGAGCACTCTCCAAATTATACCGTATTTGGTCAGCCACAAACCCACAAAATGAGATAGTGACAACTATACAACGTTATAATATATATATATATATATATATATATATATATATATATATATATATATTAGAAAAGCGTAGATACAGTAAATAGCGCTTGGTAATTGCCAGTTTCTCGCTTATGTGATCATTAACTCCTAACTTGGATATAAATGATCTATCAACGATACCGAGCACTATTTGTAAGTATAGCAAATGACATAATATATATATATATATATATATATATATATACACGATGGATTCTCTCGTCGTTCTCGATATGAGTGTCCAATAGTCCTGTTAAAGGTTTGAACCAATGGACTACTGTTTATAGAGGTGAAGGCTGGTGTAAAACCAGCCTCACTTTTTAAATAAGCTGTCCCACTAGAAAAAAAAAAAATGAGAAGAAAGGGGCATTAATATGCTGCAGATTCTCAGGGTTTTTTTTCTCTTAAACCAGTTGCCATGACAAGAATAGAGAATTCAGCCAGTCCTACTATTTTACCTAGGAGAAGAGATAGTCATGCATTTTCCAAAGATATTAGCGCAAAGTGAATAACTAATTTAATTTTTTATTTTATTCTGGACACCAAATTGACCCATACCTTCATTACACACACACACACACACACACACACACACACACACACACACACACACACACACACACATATATATATATATATATATATATATATAGTGTTCGTAAAATTCTTTAGTAGTTTTAAAATGTATTAACAATGATGGTAGTCATGTTGAAATGCAATGACCAGAAAGTACATCAAAAATAAAATTTCAGAATTGAACGTCTCTCTCTCTCTCTCTCTCTCTCTCTATATATATATATATATATATATATATATATATATTCACACAAACACACTTATATATATATGATCAACACTGTAGTTTATATATATACATATATATATATTTCGTTTTTTACATATATATAAACATATACATGCATCAATATATTGATGGTTATTTATATAGACACCAATATACAAATATAAATTTGTGTATACTTATTTTAACTTGCACTTATCTTTATGCAGATTCGTGTCACAAATAGCTCACAGTGATATATATATATATATATATATATATATATATATATATATATATATATATATATATATATATATAAATGAAGAACTGGGGTTTTCTGTATGCCTGGGTCAGGTCTAAAGAATGTGAAAACAGGAGGGGGGTCAATATAAACGGTCGGTTAGTCTTTATTGGTGTCGACGCAACATAGAGGAAGGCGAGGCAAACTAAGGCCATCTGGTGTTAACTCCCCGTTGACGAACAACAAGCGGTAATAATCGAGGGTACCACCCAGCCTAAAATTAACTGGGCCAGGGGTGATGAACGGCAGAAAGTAAACCTACCTATCTGTCTGTCTACCTAATTTCCTACCAACCCACACATGTGTTTGTGTGTGGATAGAGGGAGTTGAATAAAATTAACTCGAAAATGTATAATTTTTGATGATTTTATATTTTTTCAACAGAAAATAATTTCATTGTTTGATATTTCCATATGTTTGGTGACGATCTATATAAACATTAAAATACTTTCTAATTGACTGTTTTTTATTAAGCAATGTTAATAATCTAAAAATACATATTTATTACATATTCATTACATATTATTACATGTTATATAGAGAAGTGCCACTTAAATTGTTCTTGGGAAAGATGTGAAACTACTCGTCACCTCAATATATATATATATATATATAAAGATGGGATTGCATATATATATATATATATACTTTGCCTTACGTCATTGATAAGTCCCAAAAGTCGTGACGTAACCGTTTTTTTATCTACACCGGACGTAATGCCACAAAATACTTTGAAAACAGAACAAGCACCGTAGAACTAGATTAAATAATCAACGAAACAATATAACTATTGATAAACGTAAAGAACGAAAAAAAAAAAACCCATCTATTTATCAATTTTCGGAGTAGATATTTTATTGAGCTGTTTATACTTTTTCAGTGTGTTTTTTAGAATATTTTATCGGGAATCTTTATATATTTCTATGATTTTGAAATAGTTACTTGTATATATACATTATGGCTGCCAGCTTTGATTCGAATATGTATTTACCAATCCCGCCGTACGAACAGGATGTGACACAAGGTCAATTCAGAGCTTTCCTTCTAGACATATTGCCATACCAACGTTAAAGAGCTCAGTCTGCCCTACTATTTATTCATAGTTGGAGGGAGAATAGTTGGATTCATGCGTTTCCTGAGGAGGAATGCTAACAATTTCGTTTAGAATTTGAACTCAGGTCACTGTGTCCATTCCAACGACGATAACCATTACACCACGGGTGCCTCCTCGGATTCAAGTATGGTTTTATTTTGGAAAAGAATAATTAACTGTGTCACGAACTGGGTGTAGTATTTAAACCAACAAGTATGGCACAAGTATGGTACACAAGGGATAATCTTTCAACGGAAACTTGCCCAGTCGGCTGGGGCTGTAGAATACAATGACTGCTTCTCTGCAGAGATATAAGAGCCCTCAACGTGTGTACTGGATATGACACTAAACAATCTGATGGTAAGGCTCCACTCCTGGATATTTAGGAATACCCCTTCATTGCCATTGCACCTAGGTCTATTCTGACCCTGAGTGGTAGCACCTGAAAGGGTCCTATCTATAGGTCAAATAGAACTAAACTGTGTTCTTATTGTAAACGGAATTGTTTGAAATCATCATCATCATCATCATCATGTCGTGCGCTAGCACGAATATCCCTGACCCTCTCTCACCACTTCTCCCTATCGTTCATCGCCTCTGGCAGGTTTTCAGGGCTACATCCCGTATCCTCACATAGCTGCTGTATGTATGTTCGAGCTGGTCGTCCTGCTTTTGCCCAGTCATATGTGGGGGTCCATTGGAGTAGATCACTTATGAGATCGTCCCTGCTTCTCCAGCAGTGTCCTTAATGTCTGATTCGTCTGACTTGTTTGAAATACAACTGTTTTAGCATGCTAAACTGAATTGTTTGAAAGAGAAGTGTTCTTGACATTGAACCTGTTTACTTATGCTAAAGTGAATTGTTTGAAGTAGAACTGTTTATATGAGTAAAATAGATTTGGCATGAATAACCTACAATGGTTGATGTTCCATAAAACTAAATCAAACCAACTAACCAAATCATATTTAATATATATGTAAAAAGTGGATTTGGCATTAAATAACCTACAATGGTTGATGTGCCATAAAACCAAACCAAACCAAGCCAACCAAACAAATCATATCTAATAAATATGTATAAAGTGGATTTGACATTAAATAACCTACAAGAGTTGATATGCCATAAAACCAAACAAGTCTGTCAGTCTGTTCAACGGAAACAGTTACACAATGTTTGTGTATGTCTTTAAAGTTCTCCATCTGACTTGTATTATTTCTCTGTTGGTACGACAACTATTGTTGCCCTTTGTAGTCGTTTGATAATTCGCCTTTCCAGCTCTATTTGGGTAGATCTTCCCGCAGACATTACAGGTTAGTTTTTGGTGGTCTCCCCACAAAAGGGTGTCTTGGGTGACGATGATTTTCCAGTTTTAAAGATCTGAGGAGTGTGAAGTAACCCCTTCATTGCCATTACTCCCAGGCCCACTCTGACCCGGAGTGGTTGCACCTGTTAGGGTTCCATCTATGGATCAAGTTGTTAAGTGATGTATAATGAACGTGATTCTCTATCCTCTTAGCATAAAATAACCTTAGACTGGTAGACATGCCATTAAAATGAATCAGTCAACACACACAAATACATTTATATGGATTTACCAAACACTTCCGCCACTGTCAGGATGTGACACAAGGTCAAGGTTTTAGTAGAGTACAGCCTGTTTGAATTCTATTTTTGTCTCTTGGACTGGTTACCAATGGCTGAAGGAATCAGTCTATCCAACTATTCACCCAGAGAAGGAACAGAACAGATGGATTTATGCCTTTCCTAAGGGCATTAACGCAAAGTGAAATCTGAGCAGCGTCGTCAAGGATTTGAACTCGAGTCGACAGTTCCATTTTCTATGCCGATAACAGATATGTTAAGTTCTCCTGCCTGCAGAGTTTGGCATAAAATACACTAATTACCTCGTGAAGAAGCCCTTAAATTAAATCTGATGATCCATCACTTCTTTCCCTCAGCTCTGGGTAATTTGATTGGCAATCTAGGTTCTTTAGCCTTAGGCAACCAGTCTAGGAGAAGGAAAACTCTGAATTCAAAGCAGCTCTACTCTACATAAAAATTGACCTTGCATCATTCACAGTTGTAGCCCTGGAGTTTGGGCAAATATATACACAGTTACAATTTTGATGTACGAATGTGGGTTGAAAAGTCCATTGGCTGAAAGGTTCGTATGATGACGTCATATATGCTGTTGATTTTTTGAACAATGGGATTAAAGCATTGCAACACTGAGAGAAGAAGCGTGTGAACCCCTAGGTAGAAATTTGTTGAAAATAAGCCTCATTTGGTCTTGTTCTGTGTGTATCTTAGTCAGCCAGTGAACTTTTCAGGCGGCCCTCGTAGTTCCGGGTCATTTTGAATATTATCTCAAAGAGATTTATTTGACTCACAGATGTGACATTAACAGGTACTGCCACTTCGGACCGAAGCAGCAACTCCACACTCTTCAAAGCTCTTGAACAGGAGCCTCACCATCGCGTATACTAAAGAGATATATTCAGGACACAATAGGTTTGGTGATAAGAAACAGGTTTTTCACCTTTTTATAGAAAAAAAAGTTAAACTATTCTCAATGAAAAGTTTATTTTGGGGGTACGTCAACCATTGTATATATTCACCCAACCCCTTCGCTGGGGGTTTAAATCTGACACAGGGTCAATTTTTTTCTTTCTTTTTGATTGGTTGCTAAACCAAGGATGAAGAACCTCGTCTGCCCAGCTATTTATATATAGTTGGAGGGAGAATAGTAGGATTCATGCATTTGTATTATGTGAAATACATTCAGCCTTGTCCAGGATTTGAACTCGGGTTGGTGTGTTCATTATCCTACGACGATAACCATTACACCACCGTCATATATTAAAGGGTGTCCTCGTGGTGTAATGGTTAAAGCGATGAACTGCGGAATCGTAGTACGCGAGTTCGTACTGCAGTCGCGCTATTACGTTCACTTTCGGGCAAATACCCTTGGGAAAGGTATGAACCCCCTTATTCTCCCTCCAGCTATGGGTAAATAGTAGGACGGACTAGGTTATTCAGCCTTGGTGAGGCAACTAGTCTAGGAGAAGGAAAACTCTGAATTCAAACCTGTTAAACTCCGCTTAAAAATCGACCTTGTGTCATATCCTGCCCGAGCGGAGGGGATGGTAAATAGTACCACCGTCATATTGTAGTTTCCCTAATCCCAAATCCTGTTTATACATGTATATTCAATATATCTGATTTGTAAATACACTTTGTCGATAATATTTTTAAATGAGTCTGAGGTCATTTTTTTTTGCACACAGTTAAATCGTTTCTTCTATCTAATACGAATAATTCTATTTACTATTAATCATTTGTTTGCATACAGTTAAGTGGATATACATGATACATAAGTGATTAGTTTGTCG
The DNA here is from genome assembly GCA_963585895.1 of Sepioteuthis lessoniana. Taxonomy (NCBI): domain Eukaryota; kingdom Metazoa; phylum Mollusca; class Cephalopoda; order Myopsida; family Loliginidae; genus Sepioteuthis; species Sepioteuthis lessoniana. Next base: position 97,547 of record CAUZXS010004883.1, read on the forward strand.
GTAATTTCATTTTAAAATGATTTAGCACTAATTTGTTTGCACACTAGTATTGCTTTTGTTTCTACACAGTGAAATAGTTTCAATTATCGTTATGTATCAGTGAAAATTCAATGAAAAATCAGTCATTTGTTTACTGGTAGTTAAATGATCAAACAGTTCTATTTCTAGCAATCCAATTTAGCATTGTAATTTTTTCCTACAGTTTCAATGTCAAATAGTTCTACTTGACTCAGATAGGAATCTATCTGGTGTTACCACTCCGGGCGAGAGTGGACCTGGAAGCGTTTCCCCAAAGCTCCAGCATTACTGGAGCCTTGCCATCAGAATGTTTAGTGTCATAATCTAGGACACTCGTTGGGGTAAATGTCTTACCCCTCTGCAGAGAAGCAGTCAGTGTATTTTATAGCCCGAGCCGACAGGGCTATCAATCAATGATATATCAGCTCCATGACATGGCAAAAAAAACATTCCGGTCTCAATTCAATAAAAAAATTGTGTGTGAGAGAGAGAGAGAGAGAGAGAGAGAGAGAGAGAGAGAGAGAGAGAGATGACAAAGTTCCCATTAGTACAGCTTATCTACCAATTGCTATTTTAGAAATTTAGAACCAGCACGAGGGAGAATATTGTTTTTTTTTTTTGCATCTCAAGTAGGTCTTGCGGGCACTTGATTTCAGAGACGACTCAAAAGCCGTTTATAGTCATTCTTGTTGATGATGAAAAGGAGTGGACACACATGTCATATTTCCATATCGTCTCATTTTTCTTCAACGCTGTGGCCATGTCAGAACTATTGTATCATTGCACCACTCTGACCATAATGAAACGTATCGAGAAAAAATCTCGATTTGAACTAGAGAAGAATGCTGCGCGCCGTTTTAAACAAAAAGCAGCACCCTACAAAACAACAGTCGCACGGTCACTGACCTCCCATCTCACAAATCTTCCAAATAAAACGAGCAAGACATGCCGCGCACTGTTGAAGAAACAAGAACGACACGGATTGAGCGACGTTTCTCTATGGACTCCAACACATGGACACGACGGATATTGGGTGCCGTTTAGAGGACTATCTAAGAGTGATTGTCGATAGGGACAGATGGCAAGATAGAGTCAAAGTAATCTATGCTGTCTGCACGCCTTGATGATTATGACCCCTTCAAATATTCAGACAAAATTCGATAGTTATTGAAATTCAACTGTCAGTAGAGAAGAGAATATAAATTCGTTCCTTATTATTTTATTCTCTCAAATCAATTTTCTGTGTTTTGTTTGCAAGTCTTCACTAAAACAACATGTCTTCTGTCACGTGTGCTTTTTAATGGGATATCAACCTTCTTGGGTTATTTAATGCCAAATCTACCCTTCCAGAAGAACGGTAGTGGTACTATTTAACCCATCGCAAGGAGGATTTGTGCCTTTCTCTAGGGTATTTGTTCGAAAGTTAACGTAATAGCGCGACTGGAATTCGAACTTGCTTCGTACGATCCCGCAGTCCATCGCTTTCACCATTACACCACGATTATCCACCTCCGTTAAGTGTGCATATTAACCAATCAAAATTCATATTTTCATGAAACTAACGGTTTTTTTCATGTTTTGGTTCTTTTATCTTTGTTTTAATGCCATATCAACCTTTGTGTCATAACCATCCTTGCACAAGAATAGCAGTGACAATATTTAACCTATAGCTAGGGGTATAAGGGGGTTCATACTTTTCCCTCTGGTATTAGACTGAATGAGTAAACGTAATAGTGCGACTGGAATTCGAACTCACTTACTTCGAGTTCGCAGTCCAGCACTTTAGCCATTACGCCATGGGGACTCCCCGGTATGGAAGTGGAATTGTATTATTCAGGGGTATTTCGTTGAAGTAACACTGCCGGCTTATGGAGATGCATATTTGCACATACACACAAATATGGCCATACAGCACACATGAAGAAGATGGATAACTGGCGGAATAACAACACGGCAGTTGTCATAGTACTCATATTTGTCTTGAGTCCAGTCATCAAGTAGACATAATGCCGTATGTACCACCAACGCTCCAGTCCTACCGCAACAAAAACTGCCGACCACAACCAACCCGACATCCCCTCATTTTATATCTTTTCTGAGGTGACACCTGACACAATTACCAAAACATGTCAGTGTGTAAATAGGTCAAAATATACCGAATATCCTAACTCACTATGTTACAATTAAGGGAGTCCTGCCTCAAAGAATTCGGTCCTCCGTAGAAGCCTGCAATTACAGAAGACAATATAAATTCTTTCGTCAATCTTTTATATGGTAGCCGAGAAGGGCCAGAAAAGGGCTAAAATGCCTAAGCCTCTTGACAGCAACAATCTATCAACCGTGAGATTTTTTTCTTCTGAACATTGAGTTCGTCCTGTCAGCGAAGCATACAATGTGCCAACTGAATCCCTTGTGGATGGAGTAAGACCACCTCATAAGTAAGTAAAGTTGGCAGCCGTAGTCGAGAGCGACCCGAAGGCTCCCTTTTCAATCGCTACTACACCGAGATGTAGTGGGAGGACGCTACTCCTTTCCCTAGATTGCTTCACTTTACCCTCGATACGTACTTTATATTGCTGAGTGTTAAGCAAGCAGGTATCAAGTACCATTTTTAAAGTCTTTGGTATAATGCGACCTGGGATTGAACCCAGGTCTCCCGGACCATTAGCGAACACAAGGGGTTATTCTGGGTATGAGACTAATTGCATCTGATAGCTATGCTCTACTTCTTGATATCTGATGAGTGTGGAGTCACTTCTTCGTTGCCATAACTCTCATACTCGGAGTGATAATAACTGTTTGGTTGGTTGAGTTTTATGGCATATCAACCTTTGTAGGTTATTTAATGCCAAATCCTCTTTATACAAATTCTCATTTCTAATTCAAACAATTCAGTTTAGCATGAGTACAAAATTCAATTATTAAAAATATTTCAATTTTAAGTTATTCATTTTAGTCAAATAATTCTAATTCAAACAGTTCAGTTTAGTGTAAGTGTAGTTTTTGGTTTGGTTTGGTTTGGTTTGGTTTGTTGGGTTTTATGGCATATCAACCTTTGTAGGTTATTTAACGCCAAATCCATTTTTATGTAAATAATCTGTTCTATTTAAAACAATTCAGTTTAGCATAAGTACAGAGTCTAATTGTCAAAACATTTCCATTTCTAACTATTCAAGCAGTTGTATGTAACAATTCGGTTAAGTGTAAATACAGTTTTAATGTCGAAAAACAGTTCTATTTGAAATAATTCAGTTAAGCATATGCACACAGTTTAAATGTAAGTACGGTTTAATTGTAAAAGTCATTTCTATTTCAAACTATTCAGTTTTACTCAAACAATTCATTTTAGCACAAGTATGCTGTTAATTCTATTTAACCCATAGATAGGACCCTATCAGGTGCTACAAATCCGGGCCAGAGTGGACCTGGGAGCAATGGCAATGAAGGGGTACTCCGCATTCCCCAAAGCTCCTGCACTGCTGGAACCTCACCATCAGATTGTTTAGTGTCATATCCAGGACACCCGTTAGGGGGGTGTTTTACCCCTCTGCAGAGGTGCAGTCAGTGTATTCTACAGCCCCAGCTGACTGGGCAATACACAGAGTTAAATGTCAAACAGTTTTATTTCAGATAATTCAGTTCAGCATAAGTACACAGTTTAGATGTCAAAAACAGTTCTATTTCGAGCAATTCAGTTCAGCACTAGTACGCAGTTCCAATGTCGAAACAGTTCTATTTTAAACAATTCAGTTTAGCATAAATACGCAGTTTTAAATGCAAAAATCAGTATAGTGAAAGAAGCACGGTTTTGTTCTATTTAACCCATAGATAGGACCCTTATCAGGTGCTACCACTCCGGGCCAGAGTGGACCTGGGAGTGATGGCAATGAAGGGGTACTCCGCATTCCCCAAAGCTCCAGCATTGCTGGAACCTCACCATCAGATTGTTTAGTGTCCTATCCAGGACACTCGTTGGGGGGGGGGTCTTACCCCTCTGCGGAGAAGCAGTCGGTGTATTTTACAACCCTAGCCGACTGGGCAAAAGTGTAGTTTTTGTTTAGACACAGTTAAATGTCAAAACAGTTCTATATTATAACAATTCAGTTTAGCGAGGGTACAATTTCATTTCAAACAATCCAGTTTAGCATAAGTACGCAGTTTAAATGTCAAAAACATTTCTATTTTAAGCTATTCAGTTCATTCAAACAGTTCTAATTCTAGCAATTCAGTTTAGCATAAGAATGTAGTTTAGTTCTATTTAACCCATAGATAGGGCTCTATCAGATGCTACTATTCCGGGCCAGAGAGGACCAGGGAACAATGGCAATGAAGAGGTACTCCGCATTCCCCAAAACCCCGGCATCACTGGAACCTTACCATCAGATTGTGTAGTGTCATATACAGGACACTCGTTGGTGGGGGGTCTTACCCCTCAGCAGAGGAGCAGTTTGTGTATTCTACAGCCCCAGCCGACTGGGCAAAGTAACTGTTTGAGTACTATTTATAAGTCAAATAAATATTTTTGAAAATTATTATTAGTTGATAGGAATACTTGAAACCACATTACTTTGAATAAATTTGTATTAAGAATAGTTATCTGGTACTGTAATTGTTTAAAAATTATAATCATAAAAAGTTATAATCATATCAAATAATCATATGAAAATTATAATCATTTTCATACTTGAAACCGAACAGTTGCTAAAAAAATAAATAGATAAAAAGAAAAAGAAAAAAGAAAAAGAAAAAAGAAAAAGAAAAAAACAAACTGATATATATCTACCCAACCCCTTTGCACGAGCAGGATACAACACAAGGTCAGTTTTTTCTGCGGAGTTTAACAGGTTTAGATTCTGCTTTTACCTACTCCAAGACCGGTTGCCATACCAAGATTAAAGAGCATAGTCTGCCCTACTATTTACTCATAGCCTGAGTTGGTTTCTTTTTATGGCCTATCAGCTCTTGTAGGTCATTTATTGCCAAATCCTGTTTATACATATATTCAATATATATTGATTTCTAAGCAAATAGTCTGTTGGTGATATTTATCCGTATCAGATAGGGTTTGCCACAAGGTCTTTTTTAAAGTGAGGATTAGGGGAGGGTGAGGTTGCGACCCTCATTCTACTTTTTCTTCTTCGTCTTCTTGTAACACTTATTCTTTCTTCTTCTCGTAACACTTTATCAATTTTATTTTTCATCTCATTCACACCTTCTTGAAACACTCATTCTTCTTCTTCTTCTTCTTCTTCTTCTTCTTCTTCTTCTTCTTCTTCTTCTTCTTCTTCTTCTTCTTCTTCTTCTTCTAACAAACACACAGACACAGACACACACACTTCTTCTTCTTCTAGCACACACACACACACACACACACACACACACACACACACACACACACACACACACACACACACACACACACACTTCTTGTCCCATTCCTTTCTTCTTTTTCTTTTTCTTCTAGCAAACACACTTCTTCTTCTTCTTCTTCTTCTAGCACACACACACGCTCTTCTTTTTCTAGCACACACACACACACACACACACACACACACACACACACACACACACACACACACACACACACGCACTTCTTCTTCTTCTTCTTCTTCTTTACACATTTTATTTTGTTGTGAGGTCTTTTAAATACAAAGCGACAGAAGAATAGTTTGAAATAGTTTTTCTTTTTTTTTTTTTTTTTTTGCAAACGACCGGCAACATCCTTACGACTTGTGACGCGGGAATTGGTAGATTTTGTGGTGACGAAGAGGTGGAGTAGTTGTGCGGGTGATAGTGGAGGAGATGACTTGTAAATAGACCGTAGGTTGGTGGGTCACGGCTGCCGATCATCTGGGTAGTGAGATATAACGGCTGTTGTGTTCTGTGGTGACAACACTGGTGTGATTCATACAAAGAATTGTTGATTACTGATTTGTTGAAACTGAATTAAGTCGGGCACAAAACCACGACTCCAGAACATCCCGAGAAAGCCGAAATCAAAATCAACGGCTTGTGAGATTTTAAAAACTTTTCTCTGCGTAGTAAGTATGTATTTACCCAACCACTCTATAACAAACAGAATGTGACACAAGGTCTAGCGGTTAGAGTGTTCGCCAATGGCCCGGGAGACCTGGGTTCAATCCCAGGTCGAGTCATACCAAAGACTCAAAAAATGGTACTTGATGCCGCCTTGCTTAACACTCAGCATTATAAGGTATGGATCAAGGGTAAAGTGGAGCAATCCTGGGAAAGGAGTGGCGCCCTTCCCTACACCTTGGTGTAGTAGCTATCGAAAAGGGAGTCTTCGGGTCGCCCTCGACTATGGTCGCTAACTTTACTTTTTTTTACAGCTGGTTTGAATTGAGAGTATTCATTCTCCAAGACAGGTTGGCTAACCAAGACTAAAGTCTGCCCTACAATATAAGCCGAGGGGAAAATATCGAAAATGTTTGTGTATAAGACGCACTTTTTTCCCAAGATTTTTCATTTGGTTTCTTTGTTTAATGGCATATCATAATTGATATGAAAGCCACCCTTCTAGAAGTGTTATATAATTGCGGAATGATTTTTTTATATTATCATTTTTCGTTGGTTTTATCTTATCATTCAGGTTAGTTAGGTGCACACATTGAGTGCCGGTGTTCACGCTCGTACGGGGAGGATGTGACAATCACAGATGTCATAATAAAAACCCCGGATAGGAAATGAACTGGGGATGTGAATGACGTCTTGCCCGGAAGCGATGGGCTGGGATTCTTGGGTATTTTGGAAAAAAAAGACAGTTAGTTGAGATTTGGACCGAGACGAGTCAAGTTGAGTCTAGGGGGTGCGCCGGCGTTGACGGGTCAGATGGAACAGTCAGCATATTAAAAATTGTTTCTCTCTCCTCGTGTTGAAAACCTCAAAGTCAAGAAGGTAATAAAAGTTTCGTACCTGAACCAAGAAAGTCGTCAGTGTTTCGAGTGTTTTTCGGATTCCGATGCGTATGAACATTCTATGAACATTATAAACGTTTTTACATATCCGTATATTTTACACATTCGTATCTTGGTCCTATTTTGGTGAATATATTACAGAAGAATGGTAGTGATGCGAGTTAACTCACAGTTTAGGGATAAGAGAGTTCATGCCTTTCCCAAGCATGTTATCCACTACGCCACATGAACTCCACCAAATGTTTAATTACCAAACTTTGTTTTGTTTGTCTTTAATTGGAATCATTTTGAGATGAAGCTATTCTTGTTGAAGAACCGCAGTGATACTATTTAACCCATAGTTGGAAGGATAAGAGAGTTCATACTTTTCTTTGTTTAATGGCATATCAACCTTCTTGGGTTATTTAATGCCAAAGCTATTCTTGTTGAAGAACAGCGGTGATACTATTTAACCCAGTGCTGGAAGGATAAGAGAGTTCATACTTTTCTTTGTTTAATGGCATATCAACCTTCATGGGTTATTTAATGCCAAAGCTATTCTTGTTGAAGAACAACAGTGTTACTATTTAACCCATTGCTTGGAAGATAAGGAGGTTTATACCTTTCTCAAGTCTATGAATCCGAAAGTGACCGTAACGGCTCGACAGGAGTTCGAACTCGCTTACTTTGAAGCCGTAGTTCAGCATGTTAGCCACTACGATGCGGGAACTCTCTTCATAAATTCTCGGTGATATTTTTAACAAAGATGCACGCAATTGACTTTACATAAGTTTAGATCTGTATTTGATCATCATATTGGTAAGTGCTGAAAATGCCGTTTCGCATAAATATATTGTTGCAAAAGGTCTTATTTGTCTCTACCTCCCACCAGACAAAAATTGATACAAGGTCAATGACCCGAAGGTCAGCTTAAAGTGGGGATTAGAGGAGGGGAAAATCGGGCACGAGCCGAGGCTTCGAACCCTGCTGGACTTTGCTGGTCATCGGCTCACTTAGTGCAATGTGAGCCTGTTGAGCCTAGCTGGACATGGACCCAAACATGGGTCCAGGCACGGATGCCAGATTATAGCTTAAACTGGACAATGAGGTCCAGTGCTATACTTGCTGGTCAATGGCCGTTGTTTGCACACCCAGCCAAAAGGCCGAGGGGCAGGCAAGGTTGTTGCAAAAAGTAGCAGCAATTTGACTGCCTTTTGAGACAACACTGGATACTCAGAAGCATCGGGAATAATTACTATTTAAACTGAATTTAAATAGATATATTCTAGAAACTAGAAACACGAATTTGTGGTTTTATCGTTAATCGGATAATATATATTTACAAGACACCTTTGCAGAGTCTTCTGACCCCTGCTGCTGATATTGCGAACTCCATATGGTCCCCAGACCATAGTTTGGAAAAACCACCGGTTTACTATACCTGCCGGTTACTCAGTGCAGGTATCTTTTGGGAGTTGTTCGATCTATGGACCTTTGGGTCGATATCCCAGATCGAATGATAAAAATTGATCATATGAAAACAAATTATAGCATTTTTGGTTTAATTTGGTTTTATGGCATATCAACTATAGTAGTTTAATGAGAAATCCTGTTTATACATATATATTGAATATATATGATTTGTAAACACATTTTATAGAAAACCTTTTTAAACGATCCTGAGCTCTTTTCGCACTCAGTTAAATAGTTTCAAGTATTAAAGGAGACGTACTCGTGGTGTAGTGGTTTAAGCGCTGGACTGAGGAATCGTAGTAGGCGAGTTCGAACTTCAGTCATGCTATTACGTTCACTTTCGGACAAAAACCCTTGGGAAAGGCATGAACCCCTCTTATCCTCCCAGCTATGGGTTAAATAGTACCACTACTGTTCTTCTACTAGGATGGATTTGGTTGTGAATGACCGAAGAAAGTTGATATGTAATTAACAAGCAATCAAGAATTAAATGATTAAACAGTTCTTGTTCAAACAATCGAATTTAATAAAAGCACACAGTTTCAATGTCAAAGAGTTCTATTCGACCCATTTATAGGACGCTATCAGGTGCCACCACTCCGGATCAGAGTGGACCTGGGAGTGATGGCAATGAAGGGGTACTCCGCATTCCCCAAAGATTCAGCATTACTTGAGTGTCACTGTAAGATTGTTTATTGTCATATCCTGGACACTCATTTGTTGGACAGGGTCTTACCCCTCTGTAGAGATGCAGTCGGTGTATTCACTTTCATTGGAGGTGTTAAAACAACATGACAAGATAATAGGTCAGTTGTAAGAATCATTTAGAGTAGATGATTTTAAAAAGATTCAAACCTTTAATGATAAATCAGTTTAAGGTCAGTTGAAAACTTTACTTTCATTGGAGGAGTTAAAATCAGATGAGTAAAATCCTAGAAGTTACAAGTTAGATTGCATCTTTGATTTAGTTAGCAGAGACTATTCAAATTGGGAGGATTTAATTTCAATCTGTCGTTCAGGTGATCCCAACTTGCGTAAATAGTTGGTAAAATGTATTTGAAAAGTCTTCAATGATAAAGTATGTGTATACGCGGAAAAAGTTCTTTGTTATTAATCTTAGCAAAGAACATTGAAGCGAAGAAAAAATAGATCGACGCTGGGATCATGAGAACAAGATGGCGGCGAGAAGACGACGAACGGCCGAGGGATTATTAAAGAAGATGGCTTTACCACAGTTCGCATTGTCCATCCTTTTTTTTTTCCTGAGAATTAAAGCGGGTGAGCTGATATACTCATTTTTGTATGGAAGAATTAAAGGATACCTCTGCTTTCATGCTAAGCTCAATTTTACCAGATTGGCGGTCGGTTGCTCTCTGTAATAAGGCAAAGTAATATAAATTACCCTCAGGAAGGTTCAACATCTAGTGACATACCATTTACCTCTGACGTTGGGCAAGAATTTTATAAAATGAGGGTCTGGATTTTCCTCTTACGAGTGTGAGAGACATGCTCTAGCTTACTGCTAAATTTATTTGGTTTCTTTGTTTAATGGCATATCAACGTTCGTGAGTTATTTAATGCCAGTCATCCTTGTAGAAGGACGGTAGTATTACAATTTAAGGGTCAAGGGGATTCATGCCTTTTCCAAGGGTATCAGTCCGAAAGTAAACGTAATCGCGCAACTGGAGTTCGAACTCGTATACTACAATGTCACTGTCCAGCATATTAGCATCTTCGTCCCCCAAGATTCAGAGTTTTCTTTCTCCTAGACTTGTTGTCATACCAAGAAAAAGAGACCAGTTTGCACTACTATTTACCCCAGGAGGGTGAATAGTTGGATTCATACCTTTCTCAAAATATTAGTGCTATGAGAAATATAAGCCGATTTGCCCAGGAATTGAACTCGGGTCACAGCGTTCATTTTCTACGACGATAGCTTATGGCATCTACTAATCATAAGCTGCCATTCATCAAAGGTTGTATTGTCGTGAAGAATGAATAATGAATGAAGGGATCATAAGACTTTCCTTTATAAAAATATAATTCTCACCCTTTATTTCTCGAAAGGGATCGAAGCTGGCGTATGTATGAGAGAGACGGAGGGAGACGAAGACAGATTGCCGTATTAACCTATAATTTTTTCTTCTCTTGACCATACCACGATGTATTATCTTGAGGGCATTACATCTTTGCTTCTTCTACTTTTCACTGCGGCTCCTGGCGGCCAGTTTTCGTGACTGACCATATCTAGACCTTTGGCTCCAGATTGAAAACTGACCCCTGCAAGACCCCACTGTATCCGCTGTGGGCCGTGTATATATAATTTCTCAACGTCCACGTTTTCCAGTTGTCACCCACGTGATGTGCTTCCGTTTATTTACACAGGTGCGTCATGCGGTCACATTGTTTACACAGCTGGAACATCGGTTCTGTCAAAGGTCAATATCTAATAATAAGTGCTAAACAAACACATTGAGGCTTAACTTAAGAGATTGAAAAGGGACAAGTGCTTTCAGCGTGACCTTACCTTTTTGTCTGTTCCAAGTACATGGCGTAAATGACATAGAATCGGCAAACCGAGTTAAAATCTTGGGAAAAGTATGAACACCTATATCCCATACAGCTCACAAGGATAACTTTGGCATTAAATAACCTACAAATATCAATTCAGTCGGCTGGAGATGCAGAATACACCAACTGGATCTCTGCAGAGGAGTAAGACTCTCCCAGCGTGTGTTCTGGATATGACAAAAAGCAATCCGATTATGAAGCTTCCGTAATGCTGGAGCTTTGGGGGATGCGGAGTACCCCTTTATGACCTTCGTTCCCTGGTCTATTCTGGGCCGGAGTGGTAGTACCTGATAGGGTCCTATTTATGGGTCAAATAGAACTAAACTGCGTACTTATGCAAAACTGAAAAGTTTAAAATAGAACTGTTTATATATATGAAAATAGATTTGGCATTAAATAACCGGCAATGATTGGTATGCCAGAAAACCAAACTAAACTAAACAAAATCTATTCCACACAGCTATGTCAGGATAGGTTTGGCTTTAAATAACCCACGAAGGTCAGTTCAGTCGGCTGCGACTGTAGAATACACTGACTGCGTCTCTGCAGATAAGTAAGACTCCCTGAACACGTGTCCTGGATATGACATTAAACCATCTGATGGTATGGCTCCAGTCAGTGAAGCTCTGGGGTATATGGAGTATCCCTCTATTGTCGTTGCTCCCAGGTTTACTCTGACTCGGAGTGGAGGCAACTAATAAGGTCTTTTCTAAGTGTCAAATAGTACTGTTTGACATTTAAACTGAGTGTAGAATGGAATTGATAGAAATAGAACTGTTTGATCATTTAACTGTGTTTGAATAAATGGTTTTGAGTAATACATAACAATGCTTGAAACCAGTATGTAAACAAATGATTAATAATAAATAGAATAATTCGTGTTAGACTGAAATATTTCAAACAATTTAACAATCAGGAAAAAAAAACGAGCTTAGGCTTGTTTAAAATGTTATCAACAAAATCTGTTTACAAATCATAAATTTAATATATATATATATATATATATATATATATATTTACTAATCTAATATTTACCAGCATTCACGGTTACCAGAAAAAAAGAAAAAAAAACCGCCAGAAACAAGAGATAAAAGTATCTCGAATCACCGCCCGGGGGAAAAAGAAAAATATCATAGGACAAAAAGAAAGAAAAGACCTACTCCGTCACACCAGTTGAAAAAATCAAGAGATATGCAGCCAGTTGGTCAAAAGAAAACTGAAACCTTCCGTGAACGCTGCATTGCTACAATTACAAGAGTGCTCAACACGAGTGGAGCCAATTATAAAATTAACTTAAATAGCGAGTCGGAAATCTCCTACTAAAGTTTCACCTTAATGGATCATCAGGAAGTCCTATACCGGGATAGGACTTCCTGATGATCCGTTAAGGTGAAACTTTTGTAGGAGATTTCCGGCTCGCGATTCAAGTTAATTTATATATATATAAGGCATTGGATGTTAGATAACCTACAATGGTTGATGTGCCATAAAACCCAACCCAACCGAATCATATATATTCAATATATATGTTATAAAAAAGATTTGGCTTTAAATAACTAACGATGGTGTATATGCCATGAAACCCAACCAAAACAAATCATATATATTAGATGTCTATGTATGTAGAAGATTTAGCATTAAATAACCTACAAGTATTGATATGTTTTTTTTAACCAAACGGGCAACATTGCCACACTAGACGGAGCCTCTCTGAAACTAGTAGACAAATTCACCTACCTAGGAAGTAGCGTCTCATCAACCGAAAAAGACATCGACACACGACTGACGAAAGCATGGACAGTTATCGATAGGCTCTCGATCATATGAAAATCAGAACTGACCAATAAAATGAAATGCAGTTTCTTCCAGGTTGTATCGATACTGCTATATGGATGCGCTACATGGACGCTAACTAAACGGCTGGAGAAGAAACTTGACGGCAATTACACAAGAATGTTGAGAGCAATATTGAACAAGTCCTGGCGACAACACCCCACGAGACACCAACTATACGGCCACTTGCCTCCCATCATGAAAACTATACAAGTTAGACGAACCAGACACGCAGGACACTGCTGGAGAAACAAGGACGAGCTCATAAGTGATGTACTCCTATGGACCCCCACATATGGCCTAGCAAAAGCAGGACGACCAGCTCGAACTTACATACAGCAGCTATGTGAGGACACAGGATTTAACCCTGAAGACCTACCAGAGGCAATGGATGATAGGGAGAAGTGGCAAGAGAGGGTCAGGGATATCCGTGCTGGCGGCACGAAATGATGATGATGATGGTTGATATGTCATAAAACACAACTAAACCAAATCATATTGATCTAATATATTTGTATAAAGACAATTTGGCTTTAAATAACCCAAAATGGTTGATATGCCATAAACTCCAACCCAACCCAATCATATATATTCTATATATGTATGAAGAGGATTTGGCTTAAAATAACCAACAGTGGTTGATATGCCATAAAACCCCAACCAAACCAAATCATATATATTGGATATGCATGTATAAATAGGATCTATCATTAAATAATCTAAAATTATGTGAACCGGCCAAGTGTTCGCCAATGGCCGGGGAGTCCTGGGTTCAATCCCAGATCGAGTCATACCAAAGACTCTAAAAATGGTACTTGATACCCTCCTTGCTTAACACTCAGCATTATAAGATATATATCAAGGCTAAAGTGGAGCGACCCAGGGAAAAGAGTTGAGTCCTCTTCTAGACCTTGGTGTAGTAGATAATGAGAAGGGAGCCTTCGAGTCGTCTTCGACTATGGTCGACTATTATTGATATGTCATGAAACGCTACCAAACCAAATCCTATATATTTAATATATATGTATAAAGAGTATTTGGCATTAGATAACTGATAATGGTGGATATGTCATAAAACCCAACACAACCAAACTAAACCGTTGCTTATAGAATGGTCCACATATAGGATCATCATCATCATCTTCATCGTCATCATCATTTTATGCCGCTAGCACGCATTTCCCGGACTCTGACACCATTCGTCTCTATCGCCCATCGCTTCCGGCAGGTCTTCTAGACAACATCCTGTGTTTGTACACAGCTGTTGTAGATTAGTTCTAGCTGTTCGTCTAACACCTGCTCATCCGTATATATATATATATATATATATATATATATATATATATATAAGCATTTTAAAAAGAGACAAAGACACACATATGCCTGTATATCAAGACATCATCACTTATCTTTATATATATATATATATACGTACACACACATATATATATATATATATAAGCATTTTAAAAAGAGACAAAGACAGACATATGTCTGTATATCAAGACATCATCACTTATCTTTATATATATATATATATATATATACGTACACACACACACACACATATATATATATATATATATATAAGCATTTTAAAAAGAGACGAAGACACACATATGTCTGTATATCTAGACATCATCACTTATCTTTATGGTTGTGTTATAGACTTTGATGATTTTGAGACTATTCATACTCCAAAAAAATGTTTTTGAAATACTCAAGTATATATTTACCAACTCCTCCCTTTAGGCAGGATGTGACACAAGGTCAATTTTTAAGCGGAGTTTAACAGGTTTGAATTCAGAGTTTTTCTTCTCCAAGACTAGTTGCCTGACCAAGGCTGGAGAAGCCAGTCTGCCCTATTATTTACCTATAGCTAGAGGGAGAATAATTGGATTCATACCTTCCCGGGTGGTATTGTCGCTATGGGAAAAGCAAACAGTCTCGCCAACGATTTGAACTCATGTCGTCGTGTCTATTTTCAATGACGAATAGTTATGTATATGTTTTTTCTTTTGTACTTTACTCCGGTGAAATCAGTTTTGAACATCAGTGTTTTTCTGATTGGGTGACAGCGGAAGTGAAACCTAAATTGGGTATCCTGGGAATAACAAGGTCCTACTCTATTTTTTTTTGTAAGTCTCATTACCCCAAATTCTCGCAGATTGGTTCCCTCTTGAAATGAGAACAAATGATTCCTTCAGCTTTGCTTTTGTCGACTCGTCAAAAAGGTAAAAGCCGCCGGGTAGAAAACAAGGACAAACTATCCTATCAATCGATTGCGATACGCTTATGAAATCACGTTCGTATGACTCATCAAAAATACCATCGCTAAAACCAGCGGGAAGAGGAGAGAGAAAGAGGTAAGGGAGAGAAGGGAGTGGCATATTCTTTCTTTACTAACCATTCGACCATTGAACCAATGAACGAAACATAGATAAAATCTTTATTAGGCAACATAAACTCATTTTTAGCGCGTATTCACTCAATGGAAAATTGTTTACACCAACGCAAACGATGCCAAAACAATAACAAGATATATTTGTATACAGTGGACAAAAACGATACCATGCCAAACAAAGAAGGCAACTATTCAAGACATAGAGTGATATATATATATATATATATATATATGTGTGTGTGTGTGTGTGTGTGTGTGTTTGTGTATACATTACCAATATGAAATTGCGAGAGTGGACTCAAAAGGTCCTCGGCTGAAAAATTTGCATGATGACGTAATTCCTATCGTTTTGAGCAAAGGGATCCAAGCCCTGCAACACTAATGGAAGAAGTGTGTTAACAGCAAGAGGACTATGTTGATTAATAAACCTCATTTGGTCACATTCCATGAGATTATCTTAAACGTTTCTGTTGGCTCTCGTCTATATCTATATATCTACTAGTTTGAGTGAAAAGATTTTATAAACCTTTTGGGCGTGTCCTCGTGGTGTAATGGTTAAAGTGATGGAATACGGAATCGTAGTATGCAAGTTCGTACTCCAGTCGCGCTATTACGTTCACTTTCTAGGGAAAGGTATGAACCCACTTATCCTCCCAGCTATGGGTTAAATAGTACCACTACTGTTCTTCTAGGAGAATGGCTTTGGCATTAGGTAACCTACAAAGGTTGATATGCCATTAAACAAAGAAACCAAACCAAACCTTAAAACCTTTTCTCTCATGAGTTTTGGCAACTCGTATTTCTATGTTATAACATTAACCTCATACCATTTTTTGTGGAATCGTTTCTGAATCGTTTATTTTCATATAGAACATATAAACAAGGAGGCGGACGTAGTGTAATGGTTACTGCCATTGGAAATGGACATGGTGACCCGAGTTCAAAACTTAGATGAGGCTGTTTGTCTCTCTCATAGTGCGGGAAAGGTATGCATCCAACTCTTTTTGGACAGACTTTTTGTTAAGTATAGCAACCAGTCTAGGAGACGGAAAAGTCTAAATTGAAACCTTAATTCTGCTAAAAATTGACCTTGTATCATATCTTACTGGTCCTGAGAATTTGGTACCTATATATGTATAAACATTTATTGTTTACTCTTTATTTTACAGATTTGATAATAAGAGGTGAAAAAATTGCAATTAGGGTCAACTTATGCTACCTGTAGGAAAAAAAAGACCGAGTGCAAGGGAAGCCGTAAAAGAAATTAATGATGTGGAAGGTCCAGGAACTGTCAACGAACGTGTGGTACAAAACTGGTTTAGACGTTTCAATGAAGGTGACGGTAAGCTCGAAGAAAAACCCAAGTTCAGAGAGACCTGCTAAAGAAGATGAGTCATTACTTGAAACAATTGAACAACACTCGTGTATAGTCGTCAGAACCCGATCCTTCACAAAGTACCGTCAATCGATACCTCCATAAGTTTGGCCCCGTGAAAAGATGTTGAAAACTTTTAAATATGAAATAGCTTGAAATCCAAAATAGACTTTTGACACAAGCTGGTATGTGATTGTCTCCTCCGTCGATGGTCCAACATTTCAGTTAAAGATGTGAACTATTGGACTAGCTACATAGGTGATTTGTTTATAGTGGTGGAGGTATGTGTAGAACCAGCTATACTTCTTGGATAAACTGATAACAAAACTATGGTGCTTGATTGTGTTACAAATTCTCCCGAACAAGTTTTCAATTTGAGATTATTCCTTCTCTTAGACCTGTTGCCTTACCAGAGAGAGAGAGAGAGAGAGAGAGAGAGAGAGAGAGAGAGCAAGTTTGACCTACTATTTTACTCATAGCTTGGTTAAGAAATAAATGGACTCATCACTTTTCTGAGGGGATTAGCACGAAGTGAAACGCAGACTTGCTGTTCTTATATATATATATATATATATATATATATATATATATATATATATATAAAGGCACAAGCCGCCGGATAGAAAACAATATATATATTGTTTTCTACCTGACGGCTTATAACATTATGACGAATCGACAAAAGCCGAAAGAATCATTTGTTCTCATTTGAAGACAGAACTAATCTGCTAGAATTTGGGGTATTGAGACTTACAAAAAATACAGTAGGACCTTGCTATATATATATATATATATATATATATATATATATATGTGTGAGTTGTAAATACATGTGTACATACAAGTACTTATATCTGTATAAATATATCTTAATCTATATGCATATGTGAACAACATAATCCTACAAAAGTATAGGAGGTTTGTTCAAAAAGTATTCAGTCTGAAGCTGTATTTACTGAGGTAGAAATAGATAATGAATGAAAGACCAATTTTCGGTGAAATTGTAATGTGTGGTCTACCTCAGAATTTGAACTTTGCTATATTTTTGTATGCGGCCTACCTAAGCATTTGAGTCATGAGTGTTCCTGTGAGTCATTGTCAGTATTATGAATCATTGGATATGAAACAGTGAATCTTCAAGCTTTGTTGATACAAATTCTTCTACGCACCCTCAAGAAAAAGAATGCTCGTGGCTGGATGCCAAAAATGAAATTAATAAAGTAAAGAAAAGAAAGGAGTGTTTGTTGAAATACTGCAATTCTCTTTGACTATTTCTGCTGGAAAATGACAAGAAAAACATTGAAGCTGTTTATTGTTTTTTGGCTTCTTTGTTTTAATAGCATATCAACCTTCGCAGGTTATTTAATGATAAAGCCATCCTAGTAGAAGAACAGTAATAAAACTAATTATAAAGGGGTTATAAAGGTATAAAGGGGTTTATGCCTTTCTCAAGGATATTAGTCCGAAACCAAGCGTAATATCGTAACTAGTGTTCGAACACGTTGAATTTGAGGCTGCAGTCCAGCATTTTAGCCATTATGCTACGGGTACTCTCACTTTTTAGATGTACAGACTATTTAAAAGTCTTCATATTTTACTGATTCTAAACTCTTTTATAGATAGGTAATAAAGTTTTACTCAGTACAAAATTTTTAGGTTTGTTTCTTTGTTTAATGATTTTAGCATTTGCCGCGAAGAATTGATATGCATTATCAACCATCGTAAGTTATTTAATGCCAAACTCTTCCCGGTGGAAGAACAGCAGTGATACTATTTAACCCATAGCTACATGGCTAATGGTGTAAATATCTTTCCCGAGGGTATGAGTCTGAAAGTGAACGTAATAGTGCGACCGGGGTTCGAACTCACCTACTTGGAGGCTGCAGTCTAACACAATATCAACTATTGGATTTTTTTTTAGTTTGATTTTGTGTGGTTTATGGTATATCAACCATTGTAGGTTTTGTAGGTTGGTTTGGTTGGATTTTATGACATATCAACTATTGTAAGTTTTTTTTTAGTTTGGTTTGGTTTACTTTTATGGTATATCAACCATTGTAGCTTTTTTTGGTTTGGTTTGGTTTGGTTTACTTTTATGGTATATCAACCATTGTAGTTTTTTTTGGTTTGGTTTGGTTTACTTTTATGGTATATCAACCATTGTAGTTTTTTTTGGTTTGGTTTGGTTTATTTTCATGGTATATCAACCATTGTAGTTTTTTTTTGGTTTGGTTTGGTTTACTTTTATGGTATATCAACCATTGTATTTTTTTTGGTTTGGTTTGGTTTACTTTTATGGTATATCAACCATTGTAGTTTTTTTTGGTTTGGTTTGATTTTATAACATATCAACCATTGTATGTTTTTTAGTTTGGTTTGGTTTTATGACATATCAACCAGTGGATTTTTTAAAGTTTTGTTTTGTCTTGTTTTGTTTCATGGAATATCAATTATTGTCGAGTATTCGATGCCAAATCCATTTTTATACCCATAAACAGTTCTATTTCAAACAATTCAGTTTAGCATGAGTGTGCAGTTTAAATGTGTTCTGTCCTTAAAAGCGATACAATCAATGAAGATTGTACTCGAATGGTAGGAACATCAACACGATCGTAGATGAAAGAAAGAGAGTTATATTGCAAGAGAAATACAATAAAACAAGGAATAGTGAGACATGCTTCTAATCCCCAAAGCAAGGCCAATATTTGTCTCTGTCTCTTATCAAACGGGACGATACAAGGTCAAATGACCCGAAGGTCGGATTATAGTGGGGGGTTAGGAGAAGGGAAGGTCGAACCCGAGTCGAGGCTCGAGCCCTGCTGGTCTAGGCTGGTCATCGGCTCACATTGCACTAAGTGAGCCGATGAGCCTAGCTGGACATGGACCAAAACATGAGTCCAGGCACGGATGCCAGATTATAGCTTAAATTGGACCACGGGGTTCAGTGCTATACAAAGGTGTCTATAATGCAGTTCGTCCGCTCGAAAGTGAAGCCGGGGGCTTTCCGGCCTCGAGTCTGCCTTAGATGGAAAATGCCCTATCCGACACGAATGCCAGACGGCCCGGCTAAAAAACCAGCTGAGGGCAGAGCCAACAGCAAATTAAGTTGGCCTCATCCCTGGGGATTTATTTGTCACTCCCTCCCACCAGACAGGACCTGACTTGATACAAGGTCAATCACCCGAAAACAGGATTATAGTGGGGATTAGGGGAGGGGAAGGTCGGGCACGAGTCGAAGCTCGAGTCCTGTTGATCTATACTGGTCATTAGCCCACTTAATGCCATATGAGCCTGATGAGCCTAGCTGGTCAAGGACTCAAATCTGGGTCCCAGCACGTATGCCTAATTATAGCTTAAACTGGACAGCAATGGTTGTATTTGTCGACCGTCCCACTAACCGGACGAGTGTGGTACAAGTCCTTTTATGTGGTTCCGGGCGCAGGGGCATACCCCAGACGCGCCCGGCAACTTCAAAAATGCCTCGGGACCAGTTGAAATTCTCCTAAATAAGGGCGCCTCAGGCGCCAGGCAATAAACCTAACCCCTTCAAGAAGATTAAAAGCCTTAGGGGATGGCTCCCAGAGGCTCGAGGATGCCGGTCAAGGCGCATCTCGACCGACCATCAACGCCACCGTAACCATAACACACCCGACCAAATCCGTGCACGCCCAAACAAGGCCGATCAAAGTGTGAAATGGGAAGGGGTATTTGTCATACGTCCTATCAACCGTACGAGTGTGGCACAATGCCTTTTTTAGGTGGGTCCAGGCGCAGAGCCAAAGCCCACATGTGCCTGGCGGCTCCAAAAATGCCTCGGGCCCCGTCAGCATTTCCCGAAAGAGGATCGTCTCAGGTGCCGGGCGATAAACCTAACCCCTCCAAGGAGGGTTAGAGCTCTGGGGGATGCCTCCTGAGGCTCGTAAAGATTCCGGTCAAGACGCACCTCGACCGCCACCGCAACCAGGACACACCCGACCAGATCCGTGCCCAAATATGGCCGATCAAAGTATGAAATAGGAGGGCGAGGTCAAGTATAATGCTGTGCTCACTATATGAATGTAGTCAATGTTATAGTCAGTCCACATGGGGTTAGATAGAGTGTAGGATATTCCATTTCAACAAAATGTTATAGCAGTTCTATTTCGAACAATTTAGTTCAGCATAAGTACGCAGTTTGAATGTCAAAACAGTTCTATTTAATCCTTAGACGTGACATATCAGGGCGTGTCCTCGTGGTGTAATGGTTAAAGCGATGGACTGCGGAGTCGTAGTAAGCGAGTTCGTACTCCAGTCGCGCTATTACGTTCACTTTCGGGCAAATACCCTTGGGAAAGTTATGAACCCCCTTATCCTCCTAGCTATGGGTTAAATAGTACCACTACCGTTCTTCTAGGTAAATGGCTTTGGCATTAAATAACCTAAAAAGAGTTGATATGCCATTAAACAAAGAAACCTTTGGTTTTTCAACTTTTTTTTCCAAATAAACAGCATTTGGCATTAAGTAACCTACAATGGTTGATATGCCATAAAACCTAATCCAACCAAATGATATGTATTTAGTATATATGTATAAAAAGGATTTGGCATTAAATAACCTACAATGTTTGATATGCCATAACACCCAACCAAACCAAATCATATATATTTAATATATATATGTATAAAGAGAATTTGGCA
The DNA here is from genome assembly GCA_963585895.1 of Sepioteuthis lessoniana. Lineage (NCBI taxonomy): Eukaryota > Metazoa > Mollusca > Cephalopoda > Myopsida > Loliginidae > Sepioteuthis > Sepioteuthis lessoniana. The sequence goes on from CAUZXS010004883.1 coordinate 118,812, forward strand.
TTGAATAACCTACAATGTTTGATATGCCATAAAATCCCAACCCAACCAAATGATATGTATTTGATATATATGTATAAAGAAGATTTGGTATTAAATAACCTTTAAATAACCTACAATGGTTGATATGCCATAAAACCTAACCCAACCAAATCATATATATTTAAAATATATGTATAAAGAAGATTTGGCATTAAATAACCTACAATTGTTGATATGCCATAAAACCCAACCCAACCAAACTAAACCAAATAAAAAAAGAATAAAAAGGATTTGAAATCCAAAAAAATGACAAATAAATGTTAATACCACACAATAAAATATTTACACCGAAAAAGAGTAAACAAATGAACATCCTTATGTATTTACGTTGTATTTATTTATTTATTTTTTTTTATTGATTATTAATAAATTAAGTCGAAAATATTCTTTAAAATTCCTTCATGCCTTAACGGGAGTCCTATTTTTTCTTGTGCTGTATCCGTTTAACAATACCAAGTCACTGTCAGTCGGGATCTTTTGAGCATGCTCAAAAATGCCTGAGTTTTTCGCCTTTCTTTTTTTTCTTCTTTTATTCTTTCTATTTGTTGTTTTGCATTTGTTTTATTTTGAACAAAACTGAAAATTTCAGATTCTGCTTTGTAATGTATCCCCTTACATTTCATTTTTTTTATTCGAATACGGTGAAACGATTTTGGGTGGTTTGCTTGAGACATTTTTAAGGGCTAATCTCAAAACAGATAAAATAATTTTGTTAACTGTGTTCATTATTCTTAAAAAGAAAAACAACTAAGATGTATTTTTAGCGTTCTTTATGGCTTAGCTATAGTTATATTCTTTCGTGTGTTGTATTTATCCTACGCTCCACCAGCGTAAGAATGTGGCACAAGACCGTTTTTAGGGTGGGTCCGGTTGCAGGGCCGAAGCCCAACACAATAGGCAGTTCCAAAAATGCCTCCGGCCCCGTCGGCGTTTCCCTTTTTGGGGCGCCTCAGGCGCCGGACGATAAACCCAACCCCTCCGAAGAGGGTTAAAGCCTGGGGGGATGGCCCCCTGAGACCAGAGGAATGTATCCAGTGGTGGAACACACTCGAACAAACCATGCAGCACGCAACCACAGCCGGTCGAGAGTGCCCTACCAACTGGACACAGTGCGCCGCATGTTTGTTCTGATGTTAAAGCATTAAGTCCGGTTGACTTCATAAACCACATTATGTCACAGTTTTTGAAACCATTTATAACGAAGAAGGTAATTCAGTTTACCTCCTTGTTATATTGAAAGGAAAAAATAAGGGAGTCGAACGAAGATATTGAAGGTTTTTAACTTAGAAGTTTAATACCGGCTTGGGTTGAAAGGATGCCTTTGAGCTGAAAGCCCTAGTGAGAAAAATACAGCTATAAAAAGGGATGAGCAGGCATTTGGCGTTCAGCCAGTAGTTTGAGGTCCCGTAGATTTTGGATAGAGGAGTAAAGGTCTCCAAAATAGATAAGCAGAATTGAAGTAGCTGGTTGTCTGAGAGATATTCGCTTCGCTGTAGACATAGCAAAAGTCGTGTTGCTGATTAAGGACAGGAATGATGTAGTCAGCCATAAGTTAGTGATCTTGCGCTGTAGGAGAGAAGAATGAAGGTCTCCTAAAAGGTTGGACAGGAATGAAGTAGCTGAATTATCAGAGGCGTAATAAAAGAGTTCCTGTTAGGCGGAATCAATACATCCAATTTATGTTCAACTGGGAGCCTTTGGTTAAGGAGGATAGACTCAAAGGTCCATAAACTAGATGGCTCTCCTTATGGTGTTGTGATTCTGCTGCTAGAAGAGAGAGGACAGAAAGACGTCCGTCCTGCTCGAAAGATCTGAGGAAGGGTAAGTTTGACGGGCTTTCCTTGCCTTTGATTTGCCTGGGAAAGGTGTCCGGGCAGAATGGGACAAGTCATCCTCATTGGGGGAAAATATGCGACGACCATAACGGTCAAATTAATTTATGCGCCAAACAGAGATACGAAGTTCTTTCTGCTACACATTCAATGACGTAGGGTGTGGGTAAGACCCTATTAAGAAAATTCAGGGAAGTTAAAAGGATTCAGCATGCGTTCGTAACGTTTGGGATTTCGCAAGCAAAGATTTACGCTAATTATAGTGTGGAAATCGGGCATTCGGGGAGCTGAAAACTATCGGGTCAATCAAGAAAGAAAAGATATTAAGAAATCTTATTGATTTTTGGAGGGGAATGGCAGGTTGGGTGACAAACCAAACCCAATGATAAGTGAGTTGGACGGTAGGATGAATCTTTGTAAAAATTTTATAAATGCTGCATAGCTGAAGGTTATTTCTTGGTCAGCACCCTTTTGGACGTATGTGTATATGGATCAAAGATGAATTTGTAAGTGAACTTATTCGTACGTAAGTGTATGGGGATGGGTAACAGGTACGATTTTGTGTATGTATGTAAGTATGTGTGTAGACAAAGATTTATTAAGTCTACTAACAACATACATTGTTATTGAAAAGTATTTAGAATATTCTAATAATATATTTCTTAACTAAATTTTTTTTACAAGAAATGATCATGAGAATAAAACAAAATTGGGATTTACTTTTCAATCACCCTGCAAATGGGTAAATGCGTGAATGAATAGGCGCGTATATAAATATATAAACTGTCACTTTTTCGATCAGAGAACACGCAAACACTCCTCCACACGCAGAGACAGAAAGAGTTATATATAATAAAATGAGTGGGTCAGCAAATGAATTTGAATTCGGTACTTTAGGTTTTTATTTTATATAATTAAGCTCCACACGTATTTCGGACATCGTGGTTCTCTTCGTGAGACTTGTTTCCTGAAAAAAGATCGCATGATACTAGTTTCCAAAAAAAAAACAAAACAAAAAAAACAAAACAAAAAAAAAAACAACAAAAAAACAACAAAAAACAAAAAACAAAAGATCACGTGTGACTAGTTTCCTGAAAAAAGATCACGTGAGACTAGCTTCCCGAAAAAAAGATCACGTGAGACTAGCTTCCCGAAAAAAAGATCACGTGAGACTAGTTTCCAAAAGAAGATCACGAAGTCCGAAATATTTGTGGAGCATAATTATATGGAATAAAAACTCAAAGACCAAATTCATATTAATGTACAGACTTATTCACTTTAATATATATATATATATATATAATTATGTGTGTGTGTGCGCGTGTGCGTTCGCTGACCTAAAAAGTGACACTTTATATATTTATACTAAATTCAAATTCATTTGCGAATCAATTAATTTTAACATACTTACTTTTTTCCCATTGGACCAACAATATATATATATATATATATATATCATCATCATCATGTCGTGCCGCTAGTATGGATATCCCAGACCCTCTCTCGCCACTTCTCACTATCGTTCATCGCCTCTGGCAGGTCTTCAGGGCTACATCCTGTATCCTCGCATAAATGCTGTATGTATGTTCGAGCTGGTCGTCCTGCTTTTGGTCGGCCATATGTGGGGGTCCATAGGAGTACATCACTTATGAGCTCGTCTCTGCTTCTCCAGCAGTGTTCTGCATGTCTGGTTCGTCTAGCTTGGATAGTTTTCGAGATGGGAGGCAGGTGGCCGTTCAGTTGGTGCCTTGTGGGGTGTTGCCGCCAGGACTTTTTCAATATTGTTCGCAACATTCTTATGTAGTTGCCGTCTAGCTTCTTCTCCAGCAGTTTTGTTAGCAGCTGTTTTGTTACAGCAGTATTGACACGACCGCTGTCTGGAAGAAACTGCGTTTCATTTTATCGATAAAAGGCATATATATATATATATCTATTGTCATCCATAGATAGATCTGTTTCGTTCTATCATAACTCATCTGTGTGGCTAGACATTAGCTTCCCGTAGCTGGGATCGAAACCCGGTTGACTCAAACGTCAAGAGAAGCCACGAGAAGCCATTAGCTGCGAAGTAAATTTTAAACGGTTATGAATCACAATTACTGTTGTTTACATACATCCGGTCAATGGATATATATATATATATATATATATATATATATATATATATATATATATATATATAAATTAACTTAAATCGCGAGTCGGAAATCTCCTACTAAAGTTTCACCTTAACGGATCATCAGGAAGTCTAAAACCGACCAATGCTAAAGGAGAAAACGCCGTTTTTTATATTCACTAACAACCCAACTAGCTTAAAATTTACATAACAAAAGAAACAAATAAAATGAACAAAAAACCTTACTTTTATTTAAAAAAAACCCTCCGTTATAAATACTCCGAAACCTATCCCTAATTATAGAGCAACCACGCCTTTTTGTGTCTACAACTATTTAACACCTCCGACCATTGGTTTAACATATCCCTACTTTTACAAGACGCTATTGCTAATTTTTCATCCATGCAAAACAAACAATCCCTATCGCCAGCCCAATATTTATGGTATTTCTTTATTACTTCCCATTTCAGTATCAGATCTATTCCTTTTTTATCCTTGACCTCGCACACATAACTAGATAACGTGGTACTATGCCTATACTTCTCGTGGGAGAAAATCGTTTTATGGTTATAGTACCTAGTCTTAAATTCCCCTTGCGTCGACCCAAAATATACCTTTTTATTTCTATCATTACCCGGATCACTATATACTTCCACTTTATACACCACACATTCTTGTTTACATTTGCCTTCCAGCGGGCATCTAACCTTATCCCTACAATTACATTTAGCAATCACCTTATTTTTCTCTTTACTTAGTTTAGCCATATTACTCTTATCTATTATGCCATTGATGTTGGGCATATATATATATATATATATATATATATATATATTTGTTTGTTGGGTTTTTCTTTCTTTTTTTCAATGAGATTGTTAGCTATCTGGCAGTTTCTTATAATGATTTCAGGACTTATAGTAGATTTTACAGTAAAGTGGTCAAAACGATACCACACCAAACTAAATTGACGACTGTTCAACAGACACACACACACACACACACACACACACACTCGGTTCAGGCTGTAGAATATCCCGACTTCATATCTGCAAATGAGTAAGACCCCTCTCCCAATTGCGTATCCTGGATATGACCCTCCACTGTGTCAGATGATGAAGTTACAGTCCCAGAGCTTAAGGGAATATGGGGTACCTTTTGTTTGCTATTAATCCTTGGTACACATTGATCCGGACCGATAATACCTGTAAGGGTCCCATCTATGGGTCAAATAGAAACGTTTTATCATTTATTTGAAACCATTTAATTGCAAATAAACGATTAATATTAAATTGAATAATTAAATCGAATAATCAAACCTAAAAATATATATACGAGATGGGTACTGAGACTGAAGCTGTATTTACTAGGATTGAAGTGAATAATGAGAGGAGCGTTAATTTTCTTCAAATAGTCCCCTTAGTTGTAAGACCCCACATTCAAAACAAGTGTCCAGGATATGACATTAAACCATCTGATAGCGAGGCTCCAGCTTTAGGAGATTTGGAGAGTATGGAGTACCTCTTAATCGGTGTGGTAGCACCTGATAGGGTCCTAATTATGGATCAAATACAACTCTTTTGATTTTTGGAATATGTGCAAACAAATGACTTATATTAAATCAAATTGTTAGAAAAATGAACTGTATGACTATTTAACTGTGTGTACATATCATCATCATCATCATCATCATCCTCATCATGTCATGCCGTTAATGGCTTCTGAAGAAATAGATCCACGACCTCAAAAATATTGACCCTCTGTAGAATCCTTGAAGGCGTATGGACAAAAAACCTACAAACGACATTACGATTTGTCGACTTTATCAAGACCTTCGATTCCATTCACAGAAGAAAGATCCTATTTACCAACGCCTCCGCTAGAGCAGGATATGACACAAGGTCAATTTTTAAGCGGAGTTTAACAGGTTTGAATTCAGAGTTTTTCCTTCTCCTAGACTAGTTGCCTCACCAAGGCTGAAGAACCTAGTCTGTCCTACTATTTACCCATAGCTGGAGGGAGAATAATTGGATTCATACCTTTCCCAAGGGTATTAGTGCTATGTGAAATGCCATCAGTCTCGTCCAGGATTTGAACTCGAGTCGCCGTGTCCATTTCCTACGACGATAACAATTACACCACGGGCACCTCCACATTCACAGAGGAAAGATGGAACAAATCCTTTTAGCATACAGCCTACCTAAAGAAAAAAAAAGGTGTGTAAAGAAATGACTGATATCTAATTGAATTGGCTTGGTTTCTTCGTTTAATGGCATATCAACCTTCATAGTCAAAGCCACCCTTCTAGAAGAGCCACAATGATACGATTCAACCCATAGGTGGGAGGATAAGCCGGTTTATACCTTTCTCGAAGGTATTTGTCCGAAAGTGAACATGATGGCGCGACTGGGTTTCGAACTCGGTTTACTTTGATTCCACTATCCAGTACTTTCACCATTACACCAAGATGACACCATTATCAGTATTGATACATAACGTTACTTGAAATAATTTAACTGTATGCTAACGAATGAGTGATGAATAGAATTATCATAAATAATTGATAAATTAAATAGCAACGCTTGATATTCTTTAACTGTGTCCATAAATTGAATTGTTCGTGTTACATAACTGTGTACAAATAAAACTATCTATGTTAGATAGCAATATTTGAAACCATTTTGGGAAGTGCAAACAAATGACTAATACTAAATAGAATTATTCAAGTAGGAATATTTGGAACCATTTAATTGTGCAAATATTAGTAATAGTCGTGTGTAAATAAATTAGCTTTTAGCCATTTAAAAATTAGATTATCTACAAACAATTGACTAAGAAATCGTATGTATAACCTTTTAAATGCATGCAAACAAATGAGATTTTGTTTGTTTAAAAATGCTATCTTCAAACTATGCGTATACAAATCATAACAATATGTATAAACAGGATTTGGCATTAAATAACCTACAATAATTGATATGCCATAACAACCCAACCAAACGAAACCACTTTAAATTAGAATTTTAAATGAATACTTTAACTTAATTTAAGTTTAAAGGAAGCCTCATTCTGGATATTTTTTATCACAACTCGTACGTGCTTGTGCAAACGGGTATACACTTGTGTGTGTATGTGTTTGTGTGTGTGTGTGTGTGTGTGTGTGTGGGTGCGTGTGTGTTGGAGCATATAAACTATCATCCCTTGAGTAAAAAATGTAATATATATATATATATATATATATATATATATATGTGTGTGTGTGTGTGTGTGTGTGTATGTGTGTATATATATATATATATATATATTACATTTTTTACTCAAGAGATGATAAACAAATCGTTATAAAAGCATTTTTTTCTTCAGTCAGATAAGTGCTCAAATACTGGGCAGTATTAGAATTAAAATTGCAACTTTCACCTGATGATTGTGTCTTTAAAAATAAAAAGATATGAAACTAACTGTCATGAAATTGTCGCCACGAGATCTAATCACACACACACACACACACACACACACACACACACACACACACACACACACACATATATATATAAAAGCGATGGACTGTGTAATCGTAGCAAGTGAGTTTGAACTCCAGTCCCGCTATTACGTTCACTTTCGGACAAATACCCTTGGGAAAGGTATGAACCCCATCATCTTCCCAGCAATGGAAGATAATGAGGTCCATAATAGTACCACTACTATTCTTCTAGGTGAATAAATTTTGCATTATATAACCTACAAAGGGGTTGATATGTCATTAAAAGAAACCAACCAATCAACAGATGTATACGTATCTATAATTGTGTATATATATATATATATATATATATATATATATATATATATATATATATATATATATATACATGCACAATTATAGATATGTACATATATATGTATATGAATATACATATATATATATATATATACAATTATATATATATATATATATATATATATATATATATATATATATATATATATACGAGGGTGGGCTAAAAAGTTTGTTAGCTGAAAAGTTCTTATGATGACGTCTTACCTGCTGTTAAGGATCCAAACACTGCAACACATATAGAAGAAGGGGAACTATATTGTAAAACAAACATTATTTAGTCACATTCTATGAGAGTACCTTGCTCAGCCTATGAATATTTCAGTCGACAATCGTATATATGTCTATATATGTACACGTGTATGTATTTGTGTATATATATATATATATATATATATATATATATATATATATATATATGCATATATGAATGTGTGTATATATCTATATAAGTATATTCATCAACCCCCCCCCGCAGAAGCAGAATGTGACTCAAAGTCAATTTTTAAACGGAGTTAAACTGGTTTGAATTCTAAATTTTCCTTCTCCTAGATTGGTTGCCACACCAAGGTCAAAGAGATCTGTCTACCCTACTATTTACCCATTGCTGTGGGGAGACTAGTTCAAGTTATATTTTTCCCAAGGGTATTTGTGCTATGTGAAATGCAAACAGCCTTGTCTAGGATTTTGAACTCGGCAAGCCAAGTCAATTACCTACAACAATAAATACATTAAAGAGTTCAGCCTGACCTACTATTTACCCATAGCGGGTGGATGAATAGTTTGGTTTATACCTTTCCCAAGGGTATATGTAATATAAATGAAATACAGGTATCCTTGTTCAGGTTTTGAACTTGGGTCGCTGGGTTCATTTTCTATTAAGGTAACTATTACACCAGGAGCAATTCTCTCTATACGTATACGTACATATAAATGTATGCGCGCACACACACAAAATATTGTGGTTATTGGAGCGTGTGCATATATTTATACCTTAACGTGTGTATAAGCCTAGACAAATTCACTTACCTAGGAAGCAGCGTCGCATCAACTGAAAAGGACATCGACACGAGGTTAACGAAAGCATGGACAGCTATCAATAGGCTATCGATTATATGGAAGTCAGACATGACCGATAAAATGAATCGCAGTTTTTTCCAGGCAGCGGTCACATCGATACTGCTATATGGATGCACTACATGGACTCTAACAAAACGGCTGGAGAAGAAGCTAGACAGTAATTACACAAGAATGCTGCGAGCAATCTTGAACAAATCCTGGCGGCAACACCTGCCTCCTATCACGAAAACTATTCAAGTTAGACGAACCAGACATGATGGACACTGCTGGAGAAGCAGGGACGAACTCATAGGCATAGTTGCTGTATGTAAGTTCGAGCTGGTCGTCCTGCTTTTGCACGGCCATATGTGGGGGTCCATAGGAGTACATCACTTATGAGCTCGTCCCTGCTTCTCCAGCAGTGTCCCGCGTGTCTGGTTCGTCTAACTTGTATAGTTTTCGTGATGGGGGGGGGGCAAGTGTCCGTATAGTTGGTGTCTCATGGGGTGTTGTCGCCAGGGCTTGTTCAATACTGCTTTCAACATTCTTGTGTAATTTCCGTCTAGTTTCTTCTCCAGTCGTTTAGTTAGCGTCCATGTAGTGCATCCATATAGCAGTATCGACACAAACGCTGTCTGGAAGAAACTGCGTTTCATTTTATCGGTTAGGTCTGATTTCCATATGTGTGTGTGTGTGTGTGTGTGTGTGTGTGTGTGTGTGTGTGTTTATTTTTGTTTGTGTACGTGCGTGTATGTGTACGTATTACGTTTACCTACCGGGTATAGCCCTATGTTTAGTATTTGGAACATTTAATGTCTCATCTCATCAAACGCCACTTGCAACTTAGGGTGCCAATTCTGGGTAGGGATATTATCTATTCTTTATTCATTTTTGGTTTATTTTTTGTTTTGTAAGAACAGGTCTACACCTGTCGATTCAATCTACTTCACCCTCAGTTCCTTTTAACAATTACCGTAGCCGAATTCCTCACCCCCTCCAGATATTTGCCAGCTCCCACTACAAACGCTGATGAATGGTATATTATTTAGCAGAACAGAGATGACAAACATAGATAGCAAAACCCAGTCTTCCAGAATGCAAACCCCAATCTACACGGCTTGTTAACTCTGACGTACGTGTGTGTGTGTGTGTGTGTGAGAGAGAGAGAGAGAGAGAGAGCATATTAATCAAAAGGAGAGAGAGTGAGAGAGAGAGAGAGAGAGAGAGAGAGAGCTTACCACTGGATCCTCATTGATATTATCAGTCCAAACATGATTACAGCATCGTTGTGAGACATTGAGCCATTATTTGGTGAAACCCAGGTGTTGTATGAATTTGTGCCCTCGAAAATAATAGCACGCCCGCCAAAACACCACCACCACCACCACCACCACCACCACCACCAGCAACAACAACAACAGCAACACCAACGACATTCCCCACCATCAAAATCAAAAGCAAAAACAAACAATAACAACCCCCCACCAAAAAACCCAAGTAACAACAAGCACGTCACATTATCCATTGAAAAAATATATTCACCACCCAAAATAGCCGACCTCCCCATCAACAGAGTTTAGAATACGCTAACTGTATCGCCTGCAGCGGGGTAAGCCCCCACTACCTCAGCAAAAAAAAAAAGCAATACAGAATTGTTCTCTCTAATACATATAGGAGGTGCCCGTTGTGTAATGGTTACCGTCCTAGAAAATGGACACGGCGACACCAGTTCAAATCCTGGCCGAGACTAATTGCATTTCACATAGCACTAATACCCTTGGGAAAGGTATGAATCCAATTATTCTCCCTTCAGCGATGGGTAAATAGTAGGGCAGACTAGGTGAGGCAACTAGTCTAGAAGGAAAACTCTGAATTCAAACCTGTTAAACTCCGCTTAAAAATTGACCTTGTGCCACATCCTACCCGAACGGAGGGGTTGGTAAATATGCTCTAATACATATAGCCCAATACTAACCAATGTTGTTAGTTACGCTATTTCCATTTACTACGACGATAACCATTACACTAAGCTCGCCTCCTTAAGGAATCGGGAGTACCTTTTTATAGCCATTAGTTTTAAGTTCACACGGACCCAAAAGTGGTAGTATCAGTTAGGGTCCCATGTATGGATCAAGTACCTCTTTTTCAGTTATTGCCAAGTCGGCTGGGACTGTAGAACACACCGACTGCACCTCTGCAGAGGAGTAAGACCCCCCCATGAGTGTCCTGGATATGACACTAAACAATCTGATGGTGGAGTTCCAGTGATGCTGTAGCTTTATGGAATGCGAAGCATCTCTCCATTGCCATCACTCCCAGTTCCACTCTGGCCCGGTGTGGTAGCACTTGATATGGCCCTCTCTATGGGTCAAATAGAATTAAACTGCGTATTTATTCTAAACTGAATTACTTGGTATAGAACTGTTTTGATATTTAAACTGTATACTGATTCTAAACAAAATGGTTTGAATCAGGACTGTTTGATAAAACTGAATAACTTGAAATAGAAATGCTTTTTTGACAATTAAACTGTGTACTTACATTTAAACTGAGTACTTATACTAAACTGAATTGTTTGAAATGGAACTGTTTTTGTATGCTAAACTGAATTGTTTGAACTAGAACTGTTTTGACATTTAACTGTGTGTAAACAAAAAGCTATAATTATACTAAACTGAATTGTTTGAATTAGAACTGTTTAACTAAACTAAATAGCTTTAAACAGAAATGATATTGACAATTAAACTGTACTTATACTAAACTGAATTGTTTGAAATGAAACCGTTTTTGTGTGCCAAACTGAATTGTTTGAAATAGAACTGATTACTTGTATAAGAATGAATTTGGTATCAAATAACCAATAAAGTTTGATATGCCATAAAACTCAACCAACCAATTAACCGTTTCAGTTGATGTTGAAAATAGTTGTGAACTAGATTAAAACATTACCTGTTAAAAGATTGATATCGCATCTAAGTATGAAGTGTTTACCTGTTTTAAGTTATTTAAGACTTTATTTTCAACTTCAATATATCCATTACTAACAACAACCTGCAAACAAAACGCTTATAATATCCTCAGAAGGTAATGGTTATCGTCGTAGGAATTGGACACGGCGACACGAGTTCAAATCCTGGACCAGACTGATTGCATTTCACATAGCACTAATACCCTTGGGAAAGGTATGAATCCAATTATTATCCCTCCAGCTACTCTGAATTGAAACCTGTTAAACTCCGCTTAAAAATTGACCTTGTGTCATATCCTGCCCGAGCGGAGGGGTTGGTAAATATGATAATATCCTCAGAAGAGGGGTTAGACCTCTTCCCGACAACCCCTCGGGTATTTAGGGTATGATAGTAAACTAAAATTAGTTGTGAGGCTCTCGTTCTTTTATTTCCATTACTCATAAATCCAATCTGTCGCGGAATGATAGCACCTGTTAAGGTTCCATCTATGGGTCAAATAAATATATTTGAAAAGTGTCTGTATTAGATAGGAATACTTGAAACCATATAACTGTGTGCAAATTGTTTGTTTTATATAGGAGGTGCCCGTGGTGTAATGGTTATCGTCGTAGGAAATGGACACGACGACACGAGTTCAAATCCTGGACGTGACTGATTGCATTTCACATAGCACTAATACCCTTGGGAAAGGTATGAATCCAATTATTCTCCCTCCAGCTATGGGTAAATATTAGGGCAGACTTGGTTCTTCAGCCTTGGTGCGGCAACTAGTTTAGGAGAAGGAAAACTCTGAATTCAAACCTGTTAAACTCCGCTTAAAAATTGACCTTGTGTCATATCGTGCTCGAGCGGAGGGGTTGGGTAAATATGATACTTGAAACCATATAACTGTGTGCAAATTGTTTGTTTTAGATAGGAATACTTGAAACCATATAACTGTGTGCAAATTGTTTGTTTTAGATAGGAATACTTGAAACCATATAACTGTGTGCAAATTGTTTGTTTTACATATAGAATATTTGAAACCATATAACTGTGTGCAAATTGTTTGTTTTAGATAGGAATACTTGAAACTATATAACTGTGTGCAAATTGTTTGTTTTAGATAGGAATACTTGAAACCACATATCTGTGTGCAAATGATTTGTATTAGACAGGAGTACTTGATATCATGTGTGCAAAACTCTTGAGATCTCAGGAGGGTGGAGAACCCCTTCAATGCCGTTACTCCAAGGTCACTAAAAACTGGAGGGGGGAGATGTTATCCTTTATACTCGCATCTTAATGATTTTTTTAATAACAAACCCCATACACACATGCACGTGTCCTCTCTCTCTCTCTTTCTTTCTCTCTCACTCTCTCTCTCTCCCACATACAACATGGTCGATAAGGATTCATGATGTGGCTAAAATATCCAAACATATTTATAATAATATGGAGGCACCCGTGGTTTAATGGCTATCGTTGTTGGAAATGGGCAAGGCAAAACGAGTTCAAAACCTGGACGAGGCTGTTTGTATTTCACAGAGTGCTAATACTCTTGGGAAAGGCATGAATACAACAATTCTTCCTCTAGCTATGGATAAATCGTAGAGTAGACTGGGCTCTACACCTTGGTATGGCAAACAGTCTACTAGAGGGAAAACTGAATTCAAATCTGTTACTCAGCTTAAAAATTGACCTTGTGTCACACCCTGCTCAGTAAATTCACGTGTTAGGAATGTTCAAGTTGTATCAACTCAACAAAAGGCGTCGAAGATTTACCGACATAAGTGTTGGCGACAGGATAACCTCATAATATCACAAATAATACTCTCATAAAAAAACAAACACCTGTGGCAAGGGAAGGAACCCTTGCCACAAGTTTTTTTTTTTCATGTTTTGTTATGTCTTATTTTTGTCAACAGAACAAAGTAAGATTTTATATTTTCAGGACCTTCTCCACTGTTCTTGCCATGATATTAACTGCCTCACTTAGTCCTGAATTTTAATTTATTATTATCCTCTTCGGAACGCTTACGCCAATAATCTGAATGGATCAAATTTTTAACAACGATTAACAACATTTTATTATTTAAAGCCGCCTTTGTAGAAGAGTAACTGTGATAGTATTTAACCCAGAGCCGGGAGGATAAGAGAGTTTATACGTTTCTTCTTTAACGGCATATCAACCTTCGTGGTTTATATAATGCTAAAGCCAATATTTTAGAAGAACAGTAGTTGTACTATTTAAGTCATAGCTGGAAGGATAAGAGTGTTCACACTTTTCTTTATTTAATGACATATCAACCATCATGCAGTTAAAATTTAAAAAAAAATATGTTAGGTTGTATTTATTTATGAAGGGCAGTATCGCCCATAAATAAATGCAATAAGCAAAATTTCCAAACCAAAGATAACATGATGATGCCGTAAGCATGGATTCCTTTTACTCGCTTTTGCCATCCCTCCCTATTGGTCAACACTTTTGGTGGGTCCTCTAGATGGCATCCGGTGTCCGCACAGAGATGTTGGCTGACCAGCAAAAACTAACCATCAAGTTTTTGCTGGTCAGCCAACACTGGTGTGTCCATATGTAAGAGTCCATAAGAGAACATTACTGATGGATTCGTCTTCTCAGTTATTCCTTGTGGAAAAAAAAACAACAACGTATATTTCAAGGTATTTATTACCGGACTCTATAACTTACAAAAATAAAATCGGCCTAGTCGTGCTAGGTTTGTAAAATATGCGGACTGTCTCTTTGCAGAAGGGCAAGAGCCATCCTCAACGAGTATCCCGCATATAAACTGCGTCTGATACTGAGGCTCCAGTCCCGGAGCTTTAGGGAATGTAGAGTACTCTTTCATTGACATTACTCCCAGGTTCACTCTGACCCAGAATGGTAGTACCTGTTAGGGTCCCATCTATGGGTCAAGAAGAACTGTTTAATCATTTACCATACTTAAAACTATTTGATTGTGTGAAAAAAATGATTGATGCTAAATTGAATTAGTATAATGTAGCAGTCCTTGAAACCATTTATTTGTGAGCAAAAGAATGAAAAATGTTCAGTTGAACAATTAGCGTTTGCTAGCAATAATCGAAACCATTTAACTGTGTGCAAACAATAAATACCAATTGGTAACACCACTTAACTAGATGCAAACATCTGAAATCTGTGTCGTTTTAAAATAATGTTATCTCCAAACTATTCGCTCACTAATCATTTGGCACTAAATAACCTACACTGGTTGATATGCCATAAAAACAACAAATCACATGTATTTAATATATATGTATAAAAAATAATTGACATCTAATAGCCTACAAGCGTTGATATACCATAAAACACAACCAACCAATAAAATTCGGGTGTCCTCGTGGTGTAATGGTTAAAGCGATGAACTGCGGAATCGTAGTACGCGAGTTCGTACTCCAGTCGCGCTATTACGTTCACTTTCGGGCAAAGGTATGAACCCCCTTATTCTCCCTCCAGCTATGGGTAAATAGTAGGACGGACTAGGTTCTTCAGCCTTGGTGAGGCAACTAGTCTAGGAGAAGGAAAACTCTGAATTCAAACCTGTTAAACTCCGCTTAAAAATTGACCTTGTGTCATATCCTGCCCGAGCGGAGGGGCTGGTAAATAGTACCAATGAAATTCGTATATTTAATATATATGTATAAATTGGATTTACACACACACACACACACACATAATCTAAAAAATAAAACAAAAAATTCAAATCACATGTATTTGCTATATATGTATAAACAGGATTTGGCATTAAATAACTTACAAGGGTCGACATTTTCAAAGAAAGCAACCATACAACAAATTACATATATCAATTATATCCGTATAAACAGGATTTGGCACTAAATAACCTACACTGGTTGATTTTCCATAAAAACAACCAGCCATCAAATCACATATATCACATATAATATATATGGATAAGAAGGATTTAACCATTAAATAACCTCCAAGGCTTGATATGCTATAAAAAAACTACCAGGTAACAAATCTGATATATATATATATATATATATATATATATATATATATATATATATATAAGAATTGGTATTAAATAACCTACAAGAAATGCTATGCCATATAACAACCAAACTAAACCGAATCAAACAGAACGAAAATTTAAGTAATAATACCTTTGTAATCGAAAATAAAATTGCATGAATACCATATTTACCCAACACCTCCGCTCGGGCAGGATGTGACACAAGGTAATTTTTTAAGCGGAGTTTGACAGGTTTTGAATTCAGAGTTTTCCTTCTCCTAGACTCGTTGCCTCCCCAAGGCTGAAGAACCTAGTCCGTCCTACTATTTACCTATAGCTGGAAGGAGAATAATTGGATTCATACCTTTCCCAAGGGTATTAGTGCTATGTGAAATGCAATCAGCCTGGTCCAGGTTTTGAACTTGTGTCACTGGGTCCATTTCCTACGACGATAACCATTACACCACGGGCACCTCCACTAAAATTGCATGAATACATAAGTACTTATTTTTGATCTGCTACTTTCACTTTTTGAGTCATGGTAATCTTTCGACGGCTGTATTTTTAAACCATCAGTAGACGCCACCCTTATAAATGAGTAGCAGTTTGTTTCGTTTCGTTTCTTTGTTTATTGGCATATCAACCTTTGTAGGTTATTTAATGCCAAAGCCATTCTCCTAGAAGAACAGTAGTGGTACTATTTAACCCATAGCTGGGAGTATAAGAGGGTTCATACCTTTCCCAAGGGTATTTGTCCAAAAGTGAACGTAATAGCGCGACTGGAGTACGAACTCGCTTACTACAATTCTTTTTAACCATTACACCTAGAGGCCCCCCTCCCATGACTAGCAATTTTTTCCTGACTGAACTAGGTTATCCTGGCCATTGACCTGTGGGGTTCTTACGTCCAGCACCATATGAAGCGTGCCGCTGACCTGACATTACTTCACATCTACTACGCTGCTTCTAATGGCTTCCAAGGTTTACCTTGTGGATAAAAAAATCCCCCTGTATATTTCTTGAGTTTTAATTTAAAAAGTCCAATTATTTATTTCTTATTTTTTTCTCTAATTCCTCAGTCGATCTTAGGTCTTTGGTTTCTCGATTACGAACGGAATTTCTTAAATTTATCTCAAAGTTGGCCACATGGTTTCATACAGGATTGGAATTATGTCTGGTGTAGCCTGGGTTTAGTAAAATACAAATTACTAATTTAGAGGAACTGAAATTGATAATAATAATAATAATAATAATAATAATAATAATACATTTGTCAAAGTCCTGGACATCGTATTCTGTCGTATTTCTTTTATTTTTTTATCCTCGCTGTTATCTTTTGGTTTTGGTCTTCTATGGACCCCTTCACACGGACGAGCAAGTGTTGGACGACCAACTAGACCTTATCTACAACAGCTCTGTACGAACACAGGATGTCGTCTAGGAGACTAACCGGAAGAGATGAATGAGAGACACTTTTGGTTTGAATGCAACGCTGCTTGCTAATAAATAATACTTAACAGAATCGGATGCCCTATTAGCGTAACCATATTTACCCAACCCCTCCGTTCGGGCAGGATATGACACAAGGTCAATTTTTAAGCGGAGTTTAACAGGTTTGAATTCAGTTTTCCTTCTCCTAGACTAGTTGCCTCACCAGGGTTGAAGAACACAGTCTGTCCTACTATTTACCCATAGCTGGAGGGAGAATAATTGGATTCATACCTTTCCCAAGGGTATTAGTGCTATGTGAAATGCAATCAGCCTCGTCTAGGATTTGAACTCGTGTCGCCGTGTCGATTTCTAACGACGATAACCATTGCACCACGGACACCTCCTTTACATCACGGGCACTTCCTATTAGCGTAACGACGTAAATGAAATTGATGACACTAGTCCAAAACCCCGGACGAAGCTATTTGCTTTCACTTCGTGCTTATACTCTTAAGAAAGTTAGGAATCCATCTGTTCTCTCTCAGTGGGGGTTTTATAGTCTGGCAAATTGGGTTCTTTCGCCTCGGCTAGGCAACCGGTTTAGGAGAAGAAAAACTCTAAATTCACACCTGCTGTAAGGAAAGTTAGCGACCTTAGTCGAGGGTGACCGGAAGGCTCCCTTTTCAATAGCTACTACACAGAGGTGTAGAGGAGGGCGCTAATCCTTTCCTTGGATTGCTCCACTTTACCCTTGACCCTCACCTTATAATGCTAAGTGTTAAGCAAGACGGCACTAAGTACCATTTTTTGAGTCTTTAGTATGAGTCGTTCTGGGATTGAGCGCTAGTCTTCTGGGCCATTGGCGAACACCGGCCATAACAGTATCGATAATGATTGTACAGGAAGAATATCCTTGACGCAGTGGCTAACGTGCTGGGATGTGTAAGCGAGTTCGAACTCCAGTAGCGCTATTACGCTCACGTTTGGACTAATAGCGTTAGGAATGGTATAAACTCCCTTATCCCACCTCCTAGTTATGGGTTAAATAGAACCGTTATTCTTCTGTAATAATAACTTTGGTATTAAATAACCCATGAAGGTTGATATGCCATTAAACAAAGCAACCAAACAAAAACATTGATTGTATAATGTGCTACTAAAAATAATAAAACACTGCATTTTTTGTCAGTGTGTGTGATGCCGAGCTCGCCTGATACTCTCCGAGTTCAACTCATCAGATTTGCCTCGCTCATTTGTTGCTTCCGATCAGTTCTAATTCGTAAAGCATATGTTTCCAAATTATACTACCTTACCAGTTCGCCTGCGCGGTTTTTAACCCCCCCCCACGAGATGAAGCAATGCACAACGTATCAGCATACTAACTAACACGATACTACCTACCACAGCGGGTACCTACCATGGCTTAAACTGCTACAGTCCCTTGATATACACACCGTAAACTAGCCCGTATTAGAATATAGCAACATATTCTACGCATCCGCGTACTTATGCAATCAAAAGGGATATTATTTGGTAATATCTCTATAGTATTGAATCTGAAAATATAAATATGTAGCAGTGAAAAATGTAAGTTTATTTTTTGTTTTGAGACGTGTTATTTCAGTTTTCGTAACGAAGTTTCAATGCTGTAGAGTTTAGTAATACATAAAACCTAATAATATTCGTTTTGATAGTATATGTATAATAGGTTAATGGTTTAAGCGGAGGTGCTCGTGGTGTAATGGTTATCGTTATAGGGAATGGACACGGTGACACGAGTTCAAATCCTGGACGAGACTGATTGCATATCACATAGCACTAATACCCTTGGGAAAGGTATGGATTCAATTATTCTCCCTCCAGCTACGGGTAAATATTAGGGCAGACTAGGTTCTTCAGCCTTGGTGCGGCAACTAGTCTAGGAGAAGGAAAACTCTGAATTCAAACCTGTTAAACTCCGCTTAAAAAAAAAATTGACCTTGTGTCATATCCTGCCCGAGCGGAGGGGTTGGGTAAATATGCTAAATATGCTAATGTTTTAAGCGGAGTTTGACAGGTTTTGAATTCAGAGAGTCCCTTTATCTAGACCGATTGCCATACCAAGGTTAAAGAGCCCAGCCTGTTCTATTACTTTCCCATAGCTAAAGGAAGGATAATTGGATTCATGCCTTTGCCAAGGGTATTAGAGTCGTGTAAAATGCAAGCAGCTCTGTCCAGGTTTCAAACTCTGTATACCGTGTCAATTCTGTGCGACGTTAATTACTACACCATTAGTGCCCCGTTTCTTTTCTTTTTTTTGTCTAAATCATTCCACTAGAATTAAGAAAATCCTGGTATTTTTGGTTTGAAAGAAAATCACGTTTTTATCTAAAATGAAATTATTAGGGGTGTACTTATTTATGGGTTACACTGTACCTTATGATATCCATGCTGCTTTGTATAATGTTCCGCTCAGTTACAAAACAGCAACGGTACAGTTACTTGTCTCTTATTTTCCAATCCCTTCAAGTATTTATTTTCTCTAACCAAGGCTAAAGAACCCAGTCTGCCCTTCTATTTAACCATAGTTGGCCGGGGAATAAATCGATTCATATCTTTCCCAAGAGTATTTGTAGAATGCAATAAAAATCATCTAGGATTTAAACTCGATTCCTACTACGAAAGCCATCATACCATCGATACCTCACAAACCATCCAAATAAGACAATGAGGACAATGCTGATCCCTACTGGAAAATAGGGACAAACTCTTTAACAAGGTCTTTCTATAGACATCCACGTATGGACACACCAGTGTTGATTGACGATCAAATACATAGAATATACCGACTGCATCTCTGAACAGGAGTAAGACCCCCCCACCCAACGAGTGTCCTGTATATGACCCTAAACTATCTGATGGTGTGACTCCTGTAATGCTAGAGCTTTGGGAAATGCAGAGTACTCCTTCATTGCTGTCGCTCCCAGGTCCACTCTGGCTCGAGGTGGCAGCACCTGATAGCATCCTGTTAATGGTTCAAATAGAATTGTTTGACGTTTAAACTGAGTGCAAATAAATGACTTATGCTAAATTGAATTGTTTGAAATAGAACTGTTTGATTTTTTTACTGTGTAAACAAATGACAAATGTTTAAATGAATTGTTAGTGATACATAGCAATACTTGGAACTATTCAACTTTGTTGACAATTTAATTTTGTTTACTTATATTTACAAATCATATATATCTTATCGATATGTATAAACTGGATTTGGCATTAAATAACCCACAATGGTTGATATGTAATAAAACTTGCTTGTCTTGTTTGGTGAGTCTAGATCAAAAAGTCTGATAAAGTATTACTTTTGTTAAGAACAGCTTTGTTTGTTCATTATACTGGTTATGTGTAGGCGTGTATAAGCGTGTATGTGCGTGTGTACACGTTCGTCTGCCGAAATGTATCATTAATATAATAAGGTCTTATTATTTTTTTAAGCTGGCGCGAAATATTTCAGTTAATCCAATTTATTCATTTCTATTTATTTTTCCATTTTTTTCCCTTTAAATAATCTGACCTAAAACCATGATGTATATGAAAATACAGATTTCCATCCACTATAATTGCATATTGCTTTGTTTCTTGTTCGTCGGAATTTTCATTACAACAAACGTCGAATAGATAGATAGATAGATAGATAGATATGAACAGAATGTGATTGAGAGATAGATAGAGATAGATAGAAATAAACTAAGATAGATAGATAGATAGGTATAAACCGAATAAAACTGATAGACATGAACTGACTGATATATACGGGGATTGTTCAAAAAGTTTCCAGACTTTTTCCGTATGGGCACTTTTATTGATAGTACACACATGAAACTCAAGTCCCCTTCGAAATAATCTCCTCCGGCTGCAATGCACAGTTGTACTGTTCCAACAACTTCTGGAAGGCACCATGGAAGTCCTCTTGTGTGAGCGTGTCAACGACCTTTGTCACAGCCTCTTTCATCTCCTCAATTGTCTGATAACGACAGCCTCTAAGTTTTTCCATGATCTTAGGGAATAATTAAAAGTCACAGGGAGCAACGTCTGGACTCTAGGGAGGGTGACGAACTGTCTTGATGCCCATCTTGCGCAAATAGTCTGTGACAACGATGGAGTTGTGGACTGGTGCATTGTCCTGGTGGAAATGCCACTGACCCGATTTGAAGAGTGCTGGCCTCTTCCGACGGAATCTCTTCCTGAACTCCTTTAAAACCTCAACATAGTAACCCTAATCCTAATCAACTCTGGTCTATTGACTTCCTTACTCCTCTACCACCTCTCATCATCCCTCACAGACGCCCTGCCTTCCTTGAATCACTTATGCCACTCAAAAAACTGACGCTCGATTCATGCAAGATGCTCCAAAAGCAGTCTGAAGCACTCCAGACGTTTCTGTGGCATTTCTTCCAAGTTTAAAACACAATTTTATTGCATATCGTTCTTCCAAAGTCCAGATTGCATTTTTGAAATTCACCAGCTATAACAATCAGGCTTTAGTAGGGTGTATTTCAATTACTGCAGTAGCTGTTCATTTGAACCTGAAATCATAAAATTGGTCAGTCATCTTATAAGATGTATAGCAATAACATACTGAATTTTCTAGAGTCTACAACAATTCTAAATGCCTATACAAAAGAGTCTGGAAACTTATTGAAGGCATCACACACACGCACACACACACACACATATATATATATATATATATATATATATATATATATATATATATATATAAGCATAATGGGATAGATAAGTTTGGTTTGGTTTAGCTGAGATAGATTGATAGTTTTTGCTTCTAACTCTCAAACACAGATTTAGTAAGGTGACTTACACTCATATCATGTAAGCTCCGTGGACATGAAAAGGAAACACACACACACACACACACACACACACACACACACACACACACACACACACACACAAAGAAACAACTACCCCCAAAACAAACAGACAAACAAAAACCCTTAGTAATAAAAGCATTTTGACCTTATGTTGAAAGACTCTCGCTGTGTTCCTTTTATAACTTTCCTTCCGCTCAGACGATCACGCCACAACAGAAGAAGAAAGCGCGCACATCGAAGTTACCAGCTGTTTAACGCTTTTTAAGGACTCCCTCCACGAAATCTCAGTTCTTGCGCCTACAAGTTGTCCACATCTTTTTTTCTTTTAAATATATTTATATAGAATTCTTGAAAATTACTTTGAACTAAATTTGGAAACTAACTTAGTATCTACACAATCCTAACTTAGCTATAAATGCTCTATCACCGATATTGAGTACTCTCTATTTATAAATATAGCAAATGAAAAAAGCAGCTGTATGGCCACTAACCTCCCATCTTACAAGCTATTCAAGTAAGACGAACAAATCATGCTTGGCACTTCTGAGTAAGGACGAACTCCTAAGCAACAATCTCTTATGGACTTCAACACACGAAAATACCAATCAAAAGCTTACATTCATCAGCTCTGTGTGGACACTGGATGTTGTCTAGGGATTTTCTGAGAGCGATGATCAATATGGATGGATGGCAAGAGAGAGAGAGAGTGAGTGAGAGAGAGAGAGAGAGAGAGTCATGGGAGTTCTTACTGTTGGCACGCCTTGATGATAATGATGATATATATATATATATGTGGTGGGGGTAATTATTTTATTCTTGGAATGTCATCTCTCGATCATTAACTAAATTGTGAAACTTCTTGTTATCATCAATAACAATTATTGATAATTGTAAAAAAAATATCTATATAATGATTTCACTATATGTTTGTGGGTACCCAAACCTCAACGCTATACACAGGATGCTGTCAATTTTTAAGGGGGGAATACAGCTGGTTTGACTTCCGAGTTATCCTTCTTATAGAATGGTTACCATAACAACGATAAAGAACCTAGTCTAACCGACATTTTATCCGGGAGTGAAGATCAGATAGATCCATGAACACAAAGATCCTTGGACACAAAGTGAAACACAAACAACCTCGTCTAGGATTTGAACTCGTCCCGCTAAACATTTATATCATCATCATCATGTCGTGCAGCTAGCACGGATATCCCTGACCCTCTCTCTCCCCGTCTCCCTATCATTCATCGCCTCCGGCAGGTCTTCAAGGTTACATCCCGTTGTGGTTTGAGTGTGGGTCATGGTTATCTTTCGATGGCTGTTTTTATTCTCATCTATAGAAGCCACTCTTATAGATGAGCAGCAGTAGTTCCCCGATCGAACTGACAATCAAGAGCGTTAAGCTGCATGGTTTCACACGTCCATCATGCCATGTGTACGTGGAAGAAAAAAAAATCGCGGTGCTTCCTTTTCATTTAAGTTTTAACTTAGTTAAAGTCCAATTGACTATGCTTATATATATATATATATATATACGTATTGCGTAAGAATGCTACGAGCTATATTGAACAAATCTGGAAATAACATCCAACAAAAAAACAGCTGTACGGTCACCTACTTCTCATCTCTAAAACCATCCAAATAAGACGGACAAGACACGTGGGACACTACTGGAGAAGCAAGTGACATTCTCCAGTGGACCCCTTCCCACGGACAAGCGGGTGTTGGACGACCAGCTAGAATTTATCTACAACATCTCTGTACGGACGCAGGATGCTGCGAGCAATGGATGATACTGACGAATGGCCAGAGAGAGTTTGGGAAATCTGTACTAGCAGTACGACATGATGATGATGATGATTTATGTATTTTTTATATGAATGTATATATATATATATATATATACATATATATGTGTGTGTCTTCATCTATATCTATATATATATCTCTAAATGTTCATGCGTCCACTGAGCTAGAAAACAATAATAATTTGTCGCCTTTATAAGCTGTTAATCAGCAACTGGTGATTGGGCGTTGACATTTTGGAAGCCATGATTAATTTACCCCCCGACCCAGTCAGATTCACCCCCACACCATCAGTTGTTGTTCCTTTTCGAGCTTTCTAATAACCTTTTTTTGGTTTGTTTGTTTTTTTAATTCTTTTTTAATTTCATGTCTTTACTTCGGATATCCGAACCATTTAGTTCTCAAAATGCTTTACTCTTATAATCTTTAAGTACTTCCCCCCATCCCCTCATCGCCTTTGATTCCCTTTCTCCTCTTTTATTCCCCCCCACCCACACGCCATTTCATGCTTCTTTTTCGCCTCCGACTTCTTTTAATCTTGAAGTTTTTCTTGATTTTCTGAATAGGTTTACTTTTTTGTTTTTTCTTTCTTCAACTACCCTCCTTCTTTCCTTTTTACATCTTGCCTCCATTGCCGATTGGTTTTCTTTTACTCTTCATTTTTTCTCCTCTCTTTTTTATTTGGTTCATTCATTTCTTATTTTTTTCTTCTTGATTTCGTTCTCCTTTCCTTCCATATTTTTCCCTACTTCATTTGACCAACGCAAATTCTTTCTTTCTTTCTTTCTTTCTTTCTTTCTTTCTTTCTTTCTTTCTTTCTTTCTTTTACTTCTTTCTTTCTTTCTTTCTTTCTTTCTTTTACTTCATTTGACTAACTTCTTTCTTTCTTTCTTCTACTTTATTTGACTAACTTCTTTCTTTCTTTCAATGCGTAACGTCTTATTACATATTTTCTAACCGCTACTTTTTTCGTCAGTAAAATTTTTCTTTCTTTCTTTCTTTCTTTCTTTCTTTCTTTCTTTCTTTCTTTCAATGTTATTCATTACTTCTTTCTTTCTTTCTTTCTATGTTATTCATTACTTCTTTTCTTTCTTTTTTCTAAAATGACTTTCTTTCTTTCTTTCTTTCTTTCTTTCTTTCTATGTTATTCATTACTTCTTTTCTTTCTTTTTTCTAAAATGACTTTCTTTCTTTCTTTCTTTCTTTCTTTCTTTCTTTCTTTCTTTCTATGTTATTCATTACTTCTTTTCTTTCTTTCTTTCTTTCTTTCTTTCTTTCTTTCTTTCTTTCTTTCTTTCTTTCTTTCTTTCTATGTTATTCATTACTTCTTTTCTTTCTTTTTTCTAAAATGACTTTCTTTTTTCTTTCTTTCTTTCTTTCTTTCTTTCTTTCTTTCTTTCTTTCTTTCTTTCTATGTTATTCATTACTTCTTTTCTTTCTTTTTTCTAAAATGACTTTCTTTCTTTCTTTCTTTCTTTCTTTCTTTCTTTCTTTCTTTCTTTCTTTCTATGTTATTCATTACTTCCTTTCTTTCTTTTTTTCTAAAATGTCTTTCTTTCTTTCTTTCTTTCTTTCTTTCTATGTTATTCATTACTTCTTTTCTTTCTTTTTTCTTTCTTTCTTTCTTTCTTTCTTTCTTTCTTTCTTTCTTTCTTTCTTTCTTTCTTTCTTTCTATGTTATTCATTACTTCTTTTCTTTTTTTTTTCTAAAATGACTTTCTTTCTTTCTTTCTTTCTTTCTTTCTTTCTTTCTATGTTATTCATTACTTCTTTTCTTTCTTTTTTCTTTCTTTCTTTCTTTCTTTCATTCTTTCTTTCTTTCTTTCTTTCTTTCTTTCTTTCTTTCTTTCTTTCAATGTTATTTATTACGTCTTTTCTTTCTTTTTTCTAAAATGTCTTTCTTTCTTTCTTTCTTTCTTTCTTTTTTTCAATATTATTTATTAGGTCTTTTCGTTCTTTTTTCTAAAATGTCTTTGTTTGTTTGTTTGTTTGTTTCTTTCTTTCTTTCAATGTTATTCATTACTTCTTTTCTTTTTTTTTCTAAAATGTCTTTCTTTCTTTCTTTCTTTCAATGTTATTCATTACTTCTTTTCTTTCTTTTTTCTAAAATTTCTTTCTTTCTTTCTTTCTTTCTTTCTTTCTTTCTTTCTTTCTTTCTTTCAATGTTATTCATTACTTCTATTCTTTCTTTTTTTAAATATGTATTTCTTTCTTTTTTTCTTTCTTTCTATTTCCAATCATCTCCTAATTTTCTATTTTCTTCTTTTTTTAAGCCATTCCATTTTCTCGATATTTAACACTTTTTCTAACCTGAATATCCTGTTTGATGGAAATCTAGATGAAGATAATTTTTCACTTTAATTATAGCTATCCATTCTATTCCAATGTCAAAGGTCAGGATTATCAGCCACCTCACGACGAGATTAGAATCTTCAAGATTAAGCAGTAAGATAAAAGACAAAAACAATAATCCGAGATGATATAAAATTTACGAAGTATTTAGCAAGACACTGTGGACATTATGAAAACTTCCATGACAATTATACGTTACGATGCCTTACCATTAATTCGAATGCTCATTACAAAGTCGTACCTTTTGCCGTTGGCAATTCATTACCTCTGCTTAACTATTTATCTTAAGTAGTTTCAACATTCCCGTCATGCCTCTGTTCAAGATTCCCGCCATGCTATTTGTTAGAGCAGTCTAACTGCGATCTAAGTCCAATTGCCTGGCATATAAGATGGGTCCGATAAATTTATCGAGACAAATTCATCGTATGGTGAATTTGTTGCAGGTAAATTATTCATGGCCAAACTCAGAATTTAATCATTGCTTTAAAAATTCAATAAAATGTTTAGGGTCAGATTTAGGGAAACCCTTTTTTGCGAGAATAGTATTAATTGCGCTTCTAAAATAGGATAGCTCTGAACGATGAATTTACCAGCAGTGAATTTACCATACGATAATTTTCTAGCGATAGATATACCATACAATGAAGTTACCGACGATGAATTTAGCGTTGATAAATTTAAAAGATAAATTTACCAATGATGAATTTACCACGCCATAAATATCGGCGATGAATTTACAGGCAATAATTTATTGACGATAAATTTACTGAAGGAGGTACCCGTGGAGTAATGGTTATCGTCGTAGGAAATGGACATGGCGACACGTGTTCAAATCCTGGACGAGACTGATTGCATTTCACATAGCTCTAATACCATTGGGAAAGGTATGAATCCAATTACTCTCCCTCCAGCTATGGGTAAATAGTAGGACAGACTGGGTTCTTCAGCCTTGGTGAGGCAACTAGTCTAGGAGAAGGAAAACTCTGAATTGAAACCTGTTAAACTCCGTTTAAAAACTGACCTTGTGTCATATCCTGCCCGAGTGGAGGGGTTGGGTAAATATGATAAGTTTACCACACGATAAATTTGCAGATTATGAATTTATTGATGATAAATTCATCACTCGATGAATTCAACAGCAATGAATAGAAATGTAAGGGTCTTAACATTCAGTGAGGGACAGTAACGCACCCCTTTTTTAGATTCTTTCAAATTTCCAGAAGATTAGTAACAGATTGATACGTATTGATCAAATATTGATCAGTTAACTACAGAAAATTTTATTAACGATTCGAAATTTTAATCGTTACCATCTAATTTTTAATTACCATCTTTTTTTAAAAGCTTATTGCAAATAGAAACAGATGAGGATCAACAATCGTTTAAAAAACACTTTATGAATCAAAAGTGCTTAAATGCTGGTCAGAAGAGCAGTATAAAAACTAGAAGAGTTCAGGATCTCACTTTCTTTTCTTCTCCAAAACGTTTAGAGAAGACATATGAAATTATCAAACAAAATAAGGAAGGTGAGATCCTGATTCCTTATATATATATATATATATATATACTACTGAGTGGTATGTTAAATCTTCAGTTGGTTGATTGGTTGTTTCACGGCGTATCAACCTTTCTCTGGTTATTTAACACCGAATTAAATTTCGAACTATTCAGTCTGGTGTAAATATAGCTTTTGTTTACAAACAGTTAAATGTTAAAACTGTTCTACTTCAAAAAATTCAGTTTTGCATAAGTACATAGTTTAGTTCTATCTAAAAACATTTCTATTTCAAACGGTTCAGTTTAGCATTAGTACACAGTTTCAATGTCAAATACAGTTCTATTTCAAACAATTCGGTTAAGCATAAGTACACAGTTTAGTTCTATTGGACCCATAGATAGGACCCTATCAGGTGCTACTACTTCAGGCCAATAAAGAGGTACTGCGCATTCCCCAAAGCTCCAGCATTACTGGAGCCTCACCATCAGATTCTTAATGTCATATGCAGAACACTCATTGGGTGAGGTCTTACCCCTTTGCAGAGAAATAGTCGGGGTATTCAACATCCCCAACCGACTGGGCAACTTAATCTTCAGTTGGTTATAAATATAAATGCATATGTATGAAAATGTACAAGTATGAAAAAAAAAGCAAGGTCGTCAGTGGATGATTTTATTGGTTGAATAATATGCCTACGTTAAATGTTTCGGCTTTTTTGGTTTCATCAGGGTGTATGAGTTATTAAATGAAGCGAAAAATATAAGAAAGCTTTTTGAACGCTAATTACATCGCAAAGTTACCAACAGAAATTGAATGTTTTAAAACTTTCAATACTTAAAATCATACTCAAAAGACTTTGTACATTTTCATACTGTCGGTTTTCCAGTTTTCTAATATATATGTACATTTTTTAAACAGAGGAATTATATATTATAAAATGAATTACCATGGCTGGAGGAACCCGTGGTGTAATGGTTATCGTCGCAGGATAAGGACACGACGACACGAGTTCAAATCCTGGACCTGACTGATTGCATTTCACATAGCTAATACTCTTGGGAAAGGTATGAATCCAAATAATCTCCCTCCAGCTATGGGTAAATAGTAGGGCAGACTGGGTTCTTCTGCCTTGGTGAGGCAACTAGTCTAGGAGAAGGAAAACTCTGAATTCAAACCTGTTAAACTCCGCTTACAAATTGACCTTGTGTCATATCCTGCCCGAGCGGAGGGGTTGGGTAAATATGATTACCATGCGACATACGGAACACTAGACAGCTGTTTCGACCTTATTAGGTCTCATCAGCAGCGTATATGGAGGTGCCCGTGGTGTAATGGTTATCGTCGTAGGAAACGGATACGGCGACACGAGTTCAAATGCTGGACGAGTCTGACTGCATTTCACTTAGCACTGATACCCTTGGGAAACGTATGAATCCAATTATTCTCCCTCCAGCTATGGGTAAATAGTAGGACAGACTAAGTTCTTCAGCCTTGATAAGGCAACTACTGTAGGAGAAGGAAAACTCTGAAATCAAACCTGTTAAACTCCGTTTAAAAACTGACCTTGTGTCATATCCTGCCCGAGCGGAGTGGTTGGTAAATAGGATCAGCAGCGTATATCGTGTTCACCACTGGAGATCGAAGCAGCGACCACAGAATGCAGAGCCGAAACTATACCACTGAGCCATCGGTCCACGAGTTTATTTGGCATCGTTTGTGTGCGATGTGGACTGTGGCTTAGCGGTAGAGTTTCAGCTCTGTATTCTCATGTCGCTGCTTCGATTTCCAGTGGTGGGGATCGCGGTATACGCTGCTGGTGAGACCAAATAAAGTCCAAACAGCTGTCCAGTGTTCCATATGTTGCACCGAGTGCTTGCCGGATTTTCTATATAAATATAGTCCTCAGTTTTCACTGAGAGATCAGATGAAGCTATTAGAAACGGAATGAAAATAGAATTATTTTAGTTTATAGTGCTCTGCTGAACAGCCTACAAGCACTTTGTTTCATCCAATGTTCTTAGACGATTGTTTTTTGGGTTTTTTTTCGCATATCATTTTTTTCACATCCGTTCTTTTATATATATATGTATACATATATATATATTGACATCCACAGACAGACTGTTTCGTTGTATCACAACTCTTCAGTGTGCCTAGACATGTAGGGCACTTTAAGCAGGGATCGAAACCCGCCCAACTTTACGTTAGACTTAGTATCTTACCATCCATCCAACAGGCGACACACGTCAGCTCTGGAATTATAACGCATTATATATTAGCTTTCGTTTGTTTACGTTTTGCCTTAACGGATACCAAAGTGCTTAATTCATTCGAAGAGCTTTGCATTACGCGACTTGCAGCCGTTGCAAGGGTCGTTCAAAATGTTCTAAGCGTTGCCCGGAAAGAAGAGCATAGCTGGACATTTTTGTTATAGCAACATACTATCACTTCATAATAAACTGGAAAAAAAATCTGAAGTAGTCTATTCTCACCCTCTCTCTCTCTCTCTATATATATATATATATGTGTGTGTGTGTGTGTGTGGGGGGATGTATATTAAGATGTAAACCTAGCAATCGTAACTGTTAGTTTCACGCCCTCACGATTACCAGGCAAAGCTTTTCCTTTGCGAATTCCCAGTGTCTATTAGTCAATCTTTCTTCCCGAATTCACTTGAAGTCAGTTGCATCATGAAATATCTTATGTCATTCTAAAATAGACTATAAATTCCTTTAAATTTCTTTCAATATATTATTAATCTAAAACTTTTCTATGAAAAAAATGCATCAATAAATACGTGGTGCATTCAATAAGTTTCCAGACTTTTTTGTACAGGCATTTACAATTGTCGTAGGCTCTGGAAAATTCACTGTTATTGCTATACATCTTATGATATGACTGACCAATTTTTATGATTTCAGGCTCAAATGAACACCAACAGCATCAATTGGAATACACCCTACTAAAGCCTGATTGTCACAGCTGGTGAATTTCAAAAATGCAATCTGGATGTGAGGACACTTTAGAAGAACGATATGCAATAGAATTGTGTTTTAAACTTGGAAAAAGTGCCACAGAAACATATGTAATGCTTCAGACTGCTTTTGGAGCATCTTGCATAAATCGAGCATCAGTTTTTGAGTGGCATAAGTGATTCAAGGAAGGCAGGGAGTTTGTGAGGGATGATGAGAGGTATGAGACGAGTAAGGAAGTCAATAAACCAGAGTTGATTGGCCCAAGGGTTAGGGTTAGGGTTACTATGTTGAGGTTTTAAGGGAGTTCATGAAGAGATTCCGTCGGAAGAGGCCAGCACTCTTCAAAGCGGGTCAGTGGCATTTCCACGAGGACAATGCACCAGTCCACATCTCCATCCTTGTCACAGACTATTTGACCAAGATGGGTATCAAGACACTTCGTCACCTTCCCTATAGTCCAGACGTTGCTCCCTGTGATTTTTGCTTATTCCCTAAGCTCAGAGGCTGTTGTTATGAGACAATTGAGGAGATGAAAGAAGTTGTGACGAAGGTCATTGACACGGTCACACAAGAGGACTTCCATGGGACCTTCCAGAAGTTTTTGGAACGGTACAACAAGTTTATTGCAACCGGAGGAGATTACTCCGAAGGGGACTAGAGTTTCAGGTGTGTACTACCAATAAAAGTGCCCATACGAAAAAAAGTCTGGAAACTTATTTAATGATCCTCGTACCATTTGTACTGTACGGTCCAACTATTATTATTATTATTATTATTACTACTACCCCTTGTGAGTTTTTCGCACTTATGTAAACTGATGGTATGCGGTAGGATCTTTTCTTCTTGTTTATATTACATTATTATTGCTATTCTGTTGCCTATTATCGATTTTCGTATTGACATAATATTCTTACTATTTACCAACCCCTCCGCTCGGGCAGGATATGACACAAGGTCAATTTTTAGGCGGAGTTTAACAGGTTTGAATTCAGAGTTTTCCTTCTCCTATACTAGTTGCCTCACCAAGGCTGAAGAACCTAGTCTGTCCTACTATTTACCCATAGCTGGAGGGAGAATAATTGTATTCATACCTTTCGCAAGGGTATTAGTGTTATGTGAAATGCAATCAGTCTCGTCCAGGATTTGAACTCGTATCGCCGTGTTCATTTCCTACGACGATAACGACTACACCACGGGCACCTCCAATTGACATAATATTCTTATGGCATTATTTTGTGCATCTATCAAAAGAGATTCGGTTTATCTTTTGAAATGTCCCCTCTCAGCCATGTCTAGGTTTTTTCGTGTATAATCTCGCTAGTTTGTAGCTTGAAGTATCCATACATTTGTTTTTCTTCTCGTTTTTGTTGTTTTACTGTTTACTTTTATATTGACATCTCTGTAAATTAATTGCTACAATTACTCTTTTTTGCTCTTTTGAATCTATTACTCGAGTCGTTGCATTGATGCATTAAGACAATCATCAATGAAATTAAGTCCTATTACTTCTTCTTTTCCCGACACATATAGTTGATTTATATCATTCATCTTTCGGGGGTAAGACATTGAGTATAGTCATCAATTTCCTTATTCTATGATCCATTTGCCCTTTGTCCATTTTTAGAATGGTCCAGAATACATTCCTTTGAAGAGATATATCTGTTGCAGAGTCTGGTTTTGAGAAGTTTTCTTATTTTTTCGAGGTACTCTTTTCCTATTTATTCGTGGTACTCTTTTCCTATTTTTCGTGGTACTCTTTTCATGGTACTCTTTTCCTATTTTTCATGGCACTCTTTTCCTATTTTTCATAGTACTCTTTCTATTTTTCGTGGTACTCTTTTCGTGGTACTCTTTTCGTATTTTTCATAGTACTCTTTTCGTGGTACTCGCTTCCTATTTATTTATGTTACCCTTTTCATGGTACTCTTTTCCCAGTTTTCGTGGTACTCTTTTCCCATTTTTCGTGGTACTCTTTTCGCGGTACTCTTTTCCTATTTTGATGGTACGCTTTCTATTTTCGTGGTACACTTTTCCTATTTTTCATGGTAATCTTTTTGTGGTACTCTTTTCCTATTTTTCATGGTACTCTTTTCTTATTTTTCGTGGTACTCTTTTCGTGGTACTCTTTTCCTATTTTTCCTTTCATCTCTGTTTGATAGTCTTCGCTTCCAGTATTTACAAGAACTAGTAATCTTTTTTTTTCTTCGAGCGTTCTGATGATTTACCAATTTGTCAGTTCTTTTTCTTCCGTTTTTTCTCTTTTCCCGCTCTTCATTTTCAATATGAAACATTTTTAATGCCAAATTCCATTCCTATATCCTGGCTGTACATTCTTATCGTTTCAATCAGTCTTCAGTTCTTTTTCATTTTTGGCAAATAACTTGATATTATTCATATACGTAAGGTGATTAATATTTTCTTGTAACATACTCATTTTTAATATAGAGGAATTATGATATAAATTGAATCACTATAATTACCAGAAAACCCGGCTAGCACTGCTCATGACATACGGAATCATTGGACAGCTGTTTGGACCTTATCAGATCACAGTAGCAATGTCTACTGTGATCTCCCCACTAGAGATTAAAACAGCTACCACAGAATGCTGAGCTGAAACTCTATCCCTTAGCTACTGGTTCACATTGCAAGTAAGCGATGCCACATTAATACACAGCTAATGAGACCTAATAAGGTCGAAACAGCTGTTCAGTGGTTCTGTATGTCATGGCCGGATTTTCTTTTCTTGTGATTTTATAAATTTGTAGCCACCTCTGCACATCCTAAGTGTATAATCGAGTGGCATGATTGCTATAACATATACCAGTGTCGAGAGTGAGACTTCCTGGGTGATGCCTCTTTGGATTATAATCTCTCTCGGGGTTTATCCTCCAGTAGCTAATGTCACGTTCCAGTTTTCCATGGCTTTAGTGATAAAGGTTCTGAGTTGTCACATATTCCGTGCATTGTAGTATCCAATTATGCGGGACCACATAATCTTTTTGTCATAAATCTATGCCACAGGTACATTTTCTCGCCTTGTCTAAACCTTGGGAATGTGCTAATCTATAAACAGTAGGTAATCTATTCCTCTTATTCCCTTGCGACATACTTTGTGTTCTTCCGGAAAGGTCAGCAGCATGCAAGTGAGTAATAAATATCTTATCTATGCAGTGAGCAATTTTCACATCGCAGGTAGACACATTACCGGTCTATAGTTGCTAGAACTGGTTCCTTTTTTAGGGCCCTTCTGGATCAGAGTTGTTTTTCTTTTCGACATCGGGTATATTACCTTCTTCTAAGCATTCAATCAGTTACTGAGACAATGTTGTGGGTGTACGTGAATATTTGAAAGCAGAATCCATGTATACCATCATGGCCTGGATCTATACAATTTGTTGGAACTGGTTCTTTTTTTAGGGTCCTTCTGGATCAAAGTAGTCTTTCCTTTCGTCATCGGGTATGTTAGCTTCTTCTAAGCATTCAATCAGTTACTGAGACAATACTGTGGGTGTACGTGAATATTTGAAAGCAGAATCCATGTATGCCATCATATCCTGGATCTATACAATTTGTTGGAACTGGTTCTTTTTTTTAGGGTCCTTCTGGATCAAAGTAGTCTTTCCTTTCGTCATCGGGTATGTTAGCTTCTTCTAAGCATTCAATCAATGGCTGAGACAATGTTGTGGGTGTACGTGAATATTTGAAAGCAGAATCCATGTATGCCATCATGACCTGGATCTATACAATTTGTTGGACTGGTTCTTTTTTTAGAGTCCTTCTGGATCAAAGTAGTCTTTCCTTTCGTCATCGGGTACGTTAGCTTCTTAGCATTCAATCAGTTACTGAGGCAATGTTGTGGGTATACGTGAATATTTGAAAGCAGAATCCATATATGCCATCATGGCCTGGATCTATATAATTTGTTGGAACTGGTTCTTTTTTTAGGGTCCTTCTGGATCAAAGTAGTTTTTCCTTTCGTCATCGGGTACGTTAGCTTCTAAGCATTCAATCAGTTACTGAGGCAATGTTGTGGGTGTACGTGAATATTTGAAAGCAGAATCCATGTATGCCATCATGTCCTGGATCTATACAATTTGATATTTTCTTGAGTGTTGCACTTTGCAAGTCCATGTATATGTTCACCTCGAAGCCTTTGTGATTCTTTTTTCTAGTTTATTTTTGATTTAATCTTTCTGATCATTTTGTTTCTATATTTGACCCCCAAATTATTTTGTTTCCGGGTGTTCATTTGGCTTTGTACGTTCTCCATCATATTATTATGAGTTTTTCACATCAGCTAACGCTGATGGTCTTTCACTGGAGTTTGAGTGACCGCAAGTCTCATCAAGTGCCCAGGACTCTTCTCAGTATTCTGGCCGATCTCAATAATATAGTAATTCGGATGGTCTCCACCCGTCCTCTTATTTCCAAGTCGTCCTCCACTCCCTTTGGTGATTGTACCAAGAGCACCAATTACAATTGGTATAATTGTCACTTTCATGTTCCACAGTTACTTCAATTCCCTCGCAAGGTTGAGGCATTTTTCTTTCTTTTCACTTTCTTTCAATTTTACCCTGCGGTCAGCCAAGACAGCAACGTCAACCATTTTGCAAGTGCTTTTTTTTTTTTGTTGAGTATTATAATGTCTAGACGTCTGGCTGATATCAAGTGATCCGTTTGTATGTCAACATCCCTGAGGAGTTTGTGGGTTTCATTTTCAAGAACAGACGTTGAGCTGTGCATTATTATTATTATTATTATTATTATTATTATTATTATTATTATTATTATTTTACTCTTTTGAGAAATTTTCACAGCATCGTTAGCTGATGGTTTCTCAAATCTCCGGGACTCTTCTCGGTATTCTGGTCGATCTTAATAATGCTGTTGTATGGATGTCCTATTATTATTCCTTGTGAGCTTTTTAGACCAGCGTTAGCTGATGGTCTTTCTCTGGAGTCTGAGTGACAGCAAGTCTCTACAAGTCACCATTATTACTATTATTATTTCTTGCGAGTTTTTACCGAAGACTTTCTTTGAAGTCCGAGTGAGAACAAATCTTCTCCGGTTTTTATTATTTCATTATTATTATTATTATTATTATTATTATTATTATTATTATTATTATTATTATTACTTTATTATCAGTTTTATTTTCGCTTTCTTACAATCCTTCCCTGGGTCCTCACTCAGAGACCTCGGTTGAGGAAAGGTAATGATTATATGCATTCTATGTATTTATGTTTTTTGCTGCCTATTTTGGGTGATATTTTTCTGTCACATAAATAGTACTCTCCGAAGGAGATGAGCAGTTCCGCATAGTGCAATTTAAAAAAAGATTCATACAGACTGGAACTGGTTGATATCTTAGAGTGTTCATCTGTCCCGTTTTTGATCATACGCAAAAATCTCTCTATTACTGGCACAATGGTAATTCTAAGGGGACACATTTTCTCAATTTCTATTTCTAGGTCTTAGTTATTTTATTTTATTTTTTCTGATCATATTTACCCAACCCCTCCGCTCGGGCAGGATATGACACAAGGTCAATTTTTAAACGGAGTTTAACAGGTTTCAATTCAGAGTTTTCCTTCTCCTAGACTAGTTGCCTCACCAAGGCTGAAGAACCTAGTGTGTCCTACTATTTACCCATAACTGGAGGGAGAATAATTGTATTCATACCTTTCCCAAGGGTATTAGTGCTATGTGAAATGCAATCAGTCTCGTCCAGGATTTGAACTCGTGTCGCCGTGTCCAATTCCTGCGACGATAACTATTACACCACGGACACCTCCTTTTTTTACTATTTAACCCATAGCTGGGAGGATAAGGGGTTTCATACCTTTCCCAAGTGTATTTGCCCGAAAGTGTACGTAATAGCGCAACTGGAGTTCGAATTCGCTTACTACGATTCCGCAGTCCAGCGCTTTAACCATTACACTACGAGGACACCCCTTTTTTCTGATTAGTTATCATCTATTGGCTCTGCCATATCAATTAGAAGGCACGTTTTTCTTTTGTAGTCCTTAACCACTATATCAAGTTTATTTATCTTTATTTTTCTATCTATTTGGATTGCAATGTTTCAGAGAATAGTATTTTTTTAAAAATCTGTTTATATTATTATTATTACTAATTAGAGTTTTACACATCAGCGTAAGCTGATGGTCTTTCACTGGAGACTGAGTGACAGCAAGTCTCCCCAAGTCTCCAGGACTCGTCTCAGGATTCTGGCCGTTCTCAACAATGCTGTCGTTTGGATGGTCTTCACCCGTCCGCCAACTTCCAAGTTCTCCAGTCCCTTTAGTAATCCTTTAATTACGGTCCCCAACTCACCAATTGCAATTGGTATAATTGTCACCTCCATGTTCCACAGTTTTTCAGTTCCCTAGCAAGGTCGAGGTACTTATCCTTCTTTTCACATTCTTTCAGTTTTATTTTGTGGTCAGCCGGGACATATTATTATTATTATTATTATTATTATTATTATTATTATTATTATTATTCACTGCTTGCGCAACATAGTTTTCTTTCTCCTATTTTCCCTGTTTATTTCTGTGGTAGATGAGACTTTTATAAACAGAAGTATTTACTCTTTAAAAATTATATTAATGTTAGCGTTTTTTCTCTTTTAAACTTAATTAATAACGATGTTTTAAATCTTGACATCACGTACTTCTATTTACTGACAACGCCTTTTTTTATCAGAAGCTCAATATATATATATATATATATATCAGTGAAAATGTTAAGCGTAGGCCATTCCTGTCCAAAAATGTAGTCGTGGACAAGATAAAATTAAGATATAATGACCTTTACTTTAAGTATATTTTGTAGATAATTGTAGTGAAAAGCTCGAGGAAATATAATCAAATTATTCTTGATTGGTCTTATAGAGTGAAACATTTGTCTTTCCAAATGCGAACAAATGATACGTATGCAAGGGGAAACCACACAGACGTAAGGTTTGGTCATTTTATCTAATAACGCCAACTCAATTTTGGTCGGACCGATTAAGAATGAAAAATATTTTCATCGTGCACTGACATTTCAATATCTTCCTTGGAATATGAATCTCCGAATTATTAAATGCTTTTTACCCGCAAGATGAGATGTACCACCACACGCCGACTATCAGATGGAAGAGTGTATAATCGCCGCCCTTGATAAGGTCGAGTTGTGCCCGATCCTTAAAAGGGGTTCAGAGGATTTAAGAGGTCAGCCGATATTTTCTTTTGTGTGTGTCTGTGTGTGTATGTGTGTGTGTGAAGGTGGGAAAAGGTGAGTGGGGGTTTGTTTTCGGCATTCTTCAGCATTTTCCACTTCTGCAATATTAAATGAGGTAAATTTTGAAATAATTCTTGAGTGCTGGCAATATTTAGACCTTTTATATCTAGAGCATCGACAGTAGTGCAATTAACCCATGTCGGCGGGGCATTTAATATGATGACTGTATCCCATGAAGAGTGGACTTGGGAGCGATGGCAATGAAAAGGTACCCTGTATTCCCTAAAGCTCCAGCATTACAGGAGCTTCACTATCAGATTGTTTAATGTCATATCCAGGACACTTATTAGGGAAGTCTTACTCCGCAGCAGAGATGCAGCCGGTACATACTACAGACCCAAGCCGCCTGGGCTCGTTATATTTAGTGTGGGATATTTATTGACAAACGTAATGTAATCATTATTATGGCAGCCCAGTCGGCTGGGGATTAAGAATACACTGGTTGTATCTCTGCAGAGGGGGTAAGACACCGCCTCGATGAGTTCCCTGGATATAACACTAAACTATCAGATGTTGAGGCTCCAGTCCAGGAGATTTGGGGAATGTGGAGTACTCCTTGCTATTACTCTCGGGTTCCCTCAGACCTGAAGTGATAGAACCTGATAGGTTCCCACTATGTGCTAACAAATAACTGGTGTTAAATCGAATCGTGTTAGAGTGCAATTCTTGGAACCATTTATATAAAACTAGAGGTGTTAGATAGCAATATGTGAAGCCATATAAGTGTGTGCAAACAAATGATTAATACTATATAGAATTATTTGTGTTTGATAGGAATACTTGAAACTGTGCAAAAAGAAACTATTAGCGTGAGTAATACTTGAAACTACTTCGCTATGGGATTTATGTTAAATTGAATTAGCTGTGTTAGATATCTGAAACCATTTAACTATGGGTAAACAATAGCGATACTTGTATGCAAATAAATCAACTCATATTAATAATATATATGGAATGATTTAACTGTGTGCAAACAGTTGAGCTCTGGTTCGTTTAAAAATGTTGCCAACGAAATTTTTGTTTACAATCCCCCCCCACACACACATATATATATATATATATATATATATATATATATATATATGAATACATAATGCAT
Organism: Sepioteuthis lessoniana; assembly: GCA_963585895.1. Taxonomy (NCBI): domain Eukaryota; kingdom Metazoa; phylum Mollusca; class Cephalopoda; order Myopsida; family Loliginidae; genus Sepioteuthis; species Sepioteuthis lessoniana. The sequence goes on from CAUZXS010004883.1 coordinate 157,985, forward strand.
GTAAAAACAGGATTTAGCATTAAATAACCTACAATGGTTGATATGCCACAAAACCAAACCAACAAGCCAATCAACCAACCAACCCACCAACAGAATTTATCGTACAGAAATAAAATTTTTAAGCGGTCGAATAATTACTTTCCAGTTTTCATATTGTCTTATTTCATCATGCAAGCATAGGTTCGTATTAGTTTTAAAGGAATTGCCGGTGTGTTGTGGCTTAATGAGTTGAGCTTGGTTTGTGTTCACGGGCTAATGACCTTGGATCCACTGTTCCCTTCCAGCTGTGAGTAAATGGCAGCAAATGCATCTTTCTTTACTTTCACTCCACTAAGCACCTATGTACAAAAAATGGGGTAGAGTGGGCTCTCTAGCCTTGGTTGGCAGCTAGTCTGGGAGAAATAAACTGATTCCAAGGCAGAAGAAGAATCATCAGGCAGCATAATTTCATTTCTAAAAATTCTGTTCGAGGATTATTCCTTGTCGCTGGTGCCAAGTTACTTTGGCTATCAGTAAAATAACGGGACCAATGAGGTTGCAATGCGATAGAAAATATCGGTTTGTGGATCACAAACTCTGGAAAAGATTTGAACCACCGGAGAGGTCGGGTGCGTGTGCTTTCCGGCTATTCTTTTCAGATGGCCCATCTTATTAGAGAGGGCCAAATTAAAGGAGATAATATGGTGAGGCTCCATTTCTGGACCTCTGAGGAGTATGAAGTACGTCTTTATTGCTATTACTGCCAGATCCACTCTGACCAATGATTGTTGTATTTGTTATTGTCTAATCAAATAGATATCATAAATAAATGTCACAAATAAATGCCACGAATAAAAGTCACAAATAAATGTCGTGAAAGATTCTTTAAAAAAATATCTTTATTCAATAGAATCGACTGAAAAAAACCTTCCCCATGAGGGTTGAGCACTCTCACGAGGAATTACCGGTTGCCACTCAGGCGTAATTTAAAGCTTTTTTAATGAATTGAGCACTCCGGTAGCCGTTAAGTGTATATGTGCAGGAGGTGCCCGTGGTGTAATGGTTATCGTCGGAGGAAATGAACACGGCGATGCGAGTTCAAATCCTGGACGAGACTGATTGCATTTCACATAGCACTATATACCCTTGGAAAAGGTATGAATCCAATTATTCTCCCTACAGCTATGGGTAAATAGTAGGGCAGACTAGGTTCTTCAGCCTTGATGAGGCAACTAGTCTAGGAGAAGGAAAACTCTGATTTGAAACCTGTTAAACTCCGCTTAAAAACTGACCTTGTGTCATATCCTGCTCGAGCGGGGTGGTGGTGGTAAATATCGTTAAGTGTATATGTAAACAAAGGAAAATAATGTATCTACGTAAATTCCTTCGCTTACGTTGAGATTGCAGATAGCTCTGTGGGAAGATATCCGACTCGCGGAAAGTCAGCCGGGTTTCGATCCTAGCTAAAAGCATCTTGCATGTTTAGTCACACTGATGAGTTGTGATACAGCAAATCAATCTGTCTGTGGATGACAATATATATATATATATATATATATATATATATATATATATATAAGGAACGCGATTATCTAGGGTATCAAATAACCCTAGACAGGTTGACACCGTAAAAATCAATTAATCCCTTCAAGGTAGAATTGCTCGTGTACTACTTTTACCTTCAAGGTAGAAGTACTCGTGTACTACTACTGTCCTTCTAGAAGGGCGGATTTGACATTAAATAACCGAATAAGTTTGATATGCCATTAACAACTACAAGGTGCCCGTAGTGTAATGGTTATCGTCGATACGAGTTCAAATCCTGGACGAGAATGATTGCATTTTCACATAGCACTAATACCCTTGGGAAAGGTATGAATCCAATAATTCTCCCTCCAGCTATCGGTAAATAGTAGGACAGACTGAGTTCTTCAGCCTTGGTAAGGCAACTAGTCTAGCAGAAGGAAAACTCTGAATTCAAATCTGTTAAACTCCGCTTAAAAATTGACCTTGTGTCATATCCTGTCTGAGCAGAGGGGTTGGGTAAATATGGATATATTTCCATTTACTACAAACTCATAACTGAAAAGGATATAGGGGCTTATACCTTTCCCGAGGGTATTAGTCTCAAAGTAAACGTTATAACGTGACTGGAGTTCGAACACGCTTACTTGGAGGGCACACGTTAGCCATTTTGCCACGGAAACTCCTCCTGGCATGACAAAAATAATGATTTGTTGTTCATCATTTGCTGGGGTCAGAAGTTGACTCATATCTTTCTTAAGAACAGAGTCTACCCCGGCCGGAATTTGAACTCGCTTCTCTAATTTCATTGTCGTCAGGCCACCAGCACCCCTTTTAAAATATGTAAGAATGCGATAGATAAATAGAAAATAAGGCGAGAAGAAATGATTAACATATTTTCAAAATAATGACTTGAACGAAGAAAGAAACCGAAATAAAATGAACATAAAACGCAGAACAAAAGCTTATATGGGCCAAAAGTTCACATTTCCACTCGTAGTTATCTCCCCTTTCTTTTGTTCTCACACAGCAAACGTTTGTTGTGAGGAGCTGAATAGAGGCTTCTTTGTCGCGAAAGCAGACGCTAATTATGTGTAGGGACATTTACAAGAGAAATCGAGGAATAGGTTGATGCCCGTAATTCACAAAGTTTGTGCTAAATTTACTAGTCGAATACACGTCCTTTAGAAAGAGAAAATTAACTTTTGATATAAGTTCTTTTACCTCAACAAGGCTTCTCTATGCATAATATTTTCTGCAAAACTTTTAGTTTCAGTATTTCTTTTTGACCTTGCACTATTTTCTACTCTTGACAGGGCTACATCTGCTACATTGTAAAAGTTACCCCCACCTCCGAAAAAAACTGCTTATATATGACGATAAAAAAAAATTAAAAACGAATGTAGACAAGTCGGCTTGGACTGCATTTTTGCAGAGAGGTAAAACTCCTCCAAAGAGTGTCCTGGATATGATACTAAACCATCTAATGGTTAAGCTTCAGTAATGTTGGAGCTTTGGAGAATGCAGAGTACTCCTTTATTGCCATCGCTCCCAGGTCCACTCTGGCCTGGAGTGGTTGCATTTAAAAGGGTCCTATCTATGGGTTAAATAGAACTGTTTGACATTCAAACTATGTGCTAATGCTAAACTGAATTGCTTGAAATAGAAATGTTTTTATATTTAACCGTGTGTAAACAAAAACAATGTATTATGCTTAAAGGAATCGTTTGAAATAGAACTGTTTGATTATTCAATAGTGTGTAAACAAATGACAGATGTTTAATTGAATTATTAGTGATACATAGCAATACTTGGAAAACATTAAACTGTGTGCAAACAAATAATTGTGTGCATACAAATAATTGTTTATAGAATTATTCGTATTAGCTAGAAATAAGTGAAGCCATTTCATCGTGTTAAAAATGAGCTCAGGTTTGTTTAAAAATATAATCTACAAAATGTGTTTAGAAATCGTATATTTAGCATCAAATAACTTACAATAGTTGAGATGCCATAAAACCAAACTAAAACCATCTATCAGTCTTTATATATATATATATATATAGAGAGAGAGGCATGCTGGAGAAGTAAGGACGAACTCAAGCGACGTTTTCTTATGGACTCCAATACATGAATGTGCCAGTATCAGCCGTCCATCATCTCTGAACAGATACAGGATGCAGTCTAGAGGACAGGACAGAAGCGATGGACGATATGGAACGATGGTAAAAGATATTCAGGGAACTCCGTAAGACTCAATGATATATATAGATAATGTTTATATCTATCAGTTTATCTATTTAAGACCCTTGTATTTTATTAGATAGTTGAATTTTTTTAGAAATGAAATTTTAATTTCCTCTTTCTTTTAATGTCGTATAAACTTTCGGAGGTTATTTAATACCAAAACCATCCTTCTAGATGGACAGTAAGTAAGTAAGTAAAGTTAGCGACCATAGTCGAGGGTGACCCGAAGGCTCCCTTTTCGATAGCTACTACACCAAGGTGTAGGGGAGGGCGCTACTCCATAGTGGTATTATTTAAGCCATAATTGGGAAGTGTATTTGTCCGTAAATAAACGTAATAGCGCGACTGAAATTCGAACTCGCTTACAACGATTCCGCGCTCAATCACTTTAACCACTACACCACAAGGACGCCCCCACCTTGAAATTCTAAGTAATGAAGTCGACTTGAAGAGCTGAAATAAAGATTCCTTTTTGGTTTTATCTTGCGATATCGGCCAGTATTTGAACATATCTTTTTTCATGTAAGAAAAATATTTTTAAACCATTTATTTCTTCGTGCGTTCACACACACACATGCATATATATATATATATATATATATATATATATATATATATATATATATATATATATAATATCTTATATCTATCAACCTAGTTAAGCCTATGCATATCTATTCAGTCTGTTCACACACACACACACACACACACACACACACACACACACACACACACCATATCCATGTTTTTGATGTTTGGTGTGCTTTGGTTTTTTTTTTTTTAATTACATATCAACTCTGTAAGACTCAGTGATATATATATATATATATATATATATATATATATATATATATAATGTTTATATCAATCAGTTTATCCATTTAAGACCCTTGTATTTTATTAGATTGATGCAAACAAATGAATAATTGTTAAAAGAATTATTCGTATTTGATAAAAATTAGTGGGGGGTGTCCTCGTGGTGTAATGGTTAAAGTGATGGATTGCGGAATTGTAGTACGCGAGTTTGTACTACAGTCGCGCTAATACGTTCACTTTAGGGCAAATACCCTTGGGAAAGGTATAAACCCCTTTATCTTCCCAACTATGGGTTAAATAGTACCACTACTGTTCTTCTAAGAGAATGGTTCTGGCATTAAATAACCTACAAAGGTTGATATGCCATTAAAACAAAGAAACCAAACCAAATCAAAAATTAGTGAAACCATTTAACTATGAGAAAAAAAAAACTCTGGCTTGTTTAAAAATGTTATCTTCAAAATGTGTTAAGAAATCATATATGATATATATGTATAAAAAAGATTTGGCATTAAATAACGAATAATGGTTGATATGCCATCAAACCAAACCAAATCATACCAAACCAAATCAAAACAAACCAAAAATGAATGATAAAACCTAGTTAAGCCTATGTCCAGTCCGTTCACACACACACACACACACACACACACACACACACACACACACACAAACCATATCCATGTTTTTGATGTTTGGTTTGTTTTGGTTTGGTTTCTTTATTTAATGACATATCAACTCCGTAAGACTCAATGATATATATAATGTTTATATCAATCAGTTTATCCATTTAAGACCCTTGTATTTTATTAAATAGATGGCAATACATGAAAGCATTTAACTGAGCGCAAACAAATGAATAATTGTTAAAAGAATTATTCGTATTTGATAAAAATTAGTGAAACCATTTAACTATGAGAAAAAAAGAACTCTGGCTTGTTTAAAAATGTTATCTTCAAAATGTGTTAAGAAATCATATATGATATATATGCATAAAAAAGATTTGGCATTAAATAACGAATAATGGTTGATATGCTATCAAACGAAACCAAATCAAACCAAACCAAATCATACCAAACCAAATCAAACCAAACCAAATCATACCAAACCAAATCAAACCAAACCAAATCATACCAAACCAAATCAAACCAAACCAAAAATGAATGATAAAACATTCTTTATTGAAATCTGCTTTTAAAAATTATGCGAATTACATATTAACTTTACTCTGATAAACGCTATTTACTGGCTATCGATCACATGAAAATCTGATCTCTCTATTAAGATAAAATGAGAATTCTTCCAAGCAATAGTCGTGACTTTACTATTCTATAGCTGCACCACGTGGACTTTAAAGAAACGCTTGAAGAAAAAGCTAAAACTACCTTCGGATGCTGCATTCCGTTTTGAAAAAATCCTAGAAGCAGCACCCAACAAAATGGCTGTTCTACGGCCACTTACCTTCCAAATCACAATCTGCACAAATAAGACGAACTGGGAACTGCTGGGAAATTAGGAGGAACTTAAAAGCGACGTTTTCCTTTGGATTCCGACACTTGGGCATACCAGTGTTGATTGACTCACCAAAACTTCAATTCACCACCTCTGCGGACTCTGGATGCTGCCTTGTGGATCTTCCAAAAGCGATGGCCAATAGGGACGGATGGTGAAAGAAAGTCAAAGTAATCCGAGTTTTCTGCTCGCTTTGCTGATGCTGTTGATAGTAAATATAACACACGTTGAAATCAAAAAGATTAAAACAATGCACCATATTGGTTTTTAAAACAATTTTTATCTATCTATTTTTACTTGTGTGTTGACCTAAGCCGAGGGTGACCCGAAGGCTCCCTTTTCAATCGCTACTACACCGAGGTGTAGAGGAGGGTGCTACTCCTTTCTGTTGATGACTCCCCTTTACCCTTAATCCTTACCTTATAATGCTGAGTGTTAAGCAAGGTGGCATCAAGTATCATTTTTTAAATCCTTGATTTAACTCGACCTGGGATTGAACCCCAGTCTCCCAGACCATTGGCGAACACTCTGCTCATAAGACCAATGGCCCGATTTTTGTAATACTTAATTCGTATTTACTTTGATATAAAAAGTAAAGTTGGTGACCGTAGTTGAGGGCGACTATAAGGCTCCCTTTTCAATAGCTACTACACCAAGGTGTAGGAGAGGGCACTACTCCATTCCCTGGATTGCTCCACTTTACCTTTGATCCGTACCTTATAATGCTGAGTGTTAAACAGGGTGACATCTAGTACCAATTTTTGAGTCTTTAGTATGACTCGACCAGGGATTGAACCTCGGTCCCCCTGGCCATTGGCAAACACTCTACCCATTACACCAATGGTTCGATATAAATATAAATAAAAGGATAATATCAATGATTAATGTGCAATTTACAAACTAATTGATTAAAAAAGGTTGTTTTCTTTTAATATCGTGTATATATATATATATATATATATATATATATACCTTTCCCTTGATTGATCCACTTTACCCTTGATACGTACCTTATATTGCTGAGTGTCATGCAAGGAGGTATAAAGTACCATTTTCAAAGTCCCTGGCATGACGCGACCTGGGATTGAACCCTAGTCTCCCGGACCATTGGTGAACACTCTAACCACTAGACTAATGAGCCGTTTACTTGGTATTAAATATTTCTTAAAAAGGAAGAAATATATTTGATTTTGCATTAGAAATGTTGACTAACCACACTTTTAAAAAGAAATTAAGCATTACATGTTATTTTTATATAAAACACAGAAATATATTTATTGCAAAATGTATACAGTAAATGTTCAAAAATTGAATTTTTTCTTTTATTCTGGTAATATCATAATTGAATAATATCATAATATGATTAATATTATGAATATTATGATATTATATTATCATAATATTATAAAATGAATAATATTATAAAAATTATAATGTTATATTATTATAATATCATCATCATCATCATCATCATCATGTCATGCCGCTAGCACGGATATCCCTGACCCTCTCTAGCCACTCCTCCCTATCGTTCATTTGCTCGGCCATATGAGGGGGTCCATAGGAGAACATCACTTATGAGTTCGTCCCTGCTTCTCCAGCAATGTCCTGCATGTCTGGTTCGTCTAACTTTGATAGTTTTCGTGACGGTGGGGGTAGTTGGCCGTACAGTTGGGGCTTTGTGGGGTGTTGCTTCCAGGACTTGTTCAATATTGCTCGCAACATTCTTGTGTAGTTGCCGTCAAGCTTTTTCTTCATACGTTTAGTTAGCGTCCATGTAGTGCATCCGTATAGCAGTATCGACACGACTGCTGCTTGGAAGAAACGGCGCTTCATTTTATCGGTCAGATCTGGTTTCCATATGATCGATAGCTTATCGATAGCTGTTCATGCATTTGTTAACTGCGTGTCGATGTCTTTTTCGGTCGATGAGACACTGCTTCCTTGGTAGGTGAACCTGCCTACAAGTTTCAGAGAGCTACCGACTAGTGTGGAAATGTCGCCTGTTTGATTAAAGCACATGTATTCCGTTTTGTGTGCATTGACATGGAGGCCAATGCCTGCGGCAGCTCGTTCCAGACTATGCAGTAGTGCTTCGGCTTGGGCGGGTGTATCTGCCAGAATTGCTATGTAATCAGCGTAGTCGGTGTCGGTAATTGTTTTTGCGGGGTACATTCTGGTTCTTTTCTTTGTCAGCTCGAAGCCGTTTTCTTTGATTTTATCAATCGATGTTCTAAGCACGTAGTCTAGACAGATGATAAAGAAGTATGGGGCTAGCGTGTCTCCTGGCTGTATTCCTGCTACTTTGTCGAAGTAGTCTGTGTCTCCATCCGTAGAACGTACTTTCACTTTGGTGTTTCTATAGAGAATCGTTATTGCTGCGACGGTTTCTTTTGGTATGCCGTATGCTTGTAGAATTTGTTCCATCTCCCATCTGTGAATGGAATCAAAGGCCTTGGTAAAGTCAACAAATAATATTGTCGTCTGTAGGTTTTTTGCCCGTACGCCTTCAAGGATTCTACGGATAGTCAATATTTGTTGTGGATCTATTTCTTCGGAAGCCATTTTGGTTCTTCCTAAGAATATGGTCAATTTTGGGTTCTATGCGGTTTCGTAGTAGGGCATTATTATAATATAATAACATTATAATATAAATAATATCATAAATAGATAATATTATCATAAATGTAAATACAGTAAATGTTTTGTCTCATTGCTAAATTATGGCTGAATGAACAAATGAGAAAGCAGAAGTTACGATTAGCTCTTTTTACGTTGACAACTCAATTGTTTTATCATAAAGTGGAAATCAATTTGTATTGGCCTATTCTCTGTATATATAATCTCTTCCTTTGTTTTGTTTTGTATTTCGTTAAGCCTCCATCGGTGATCTGACGACACTTCAGAACATCTTTTCAAAGTCCTGATGATTACAACGTCGACTTTCTTTTATCGCTTTCGGAAGGTCCCCTAGAGAGAAAATGAAGTTGTAATAAAGTTTTTCTTTTCTGTAAAGATTTCTGTAAAGATAATATTTTTTTTTGCAAAATATCTATTTTCCGTATTTCTTTTCGTCATGATGTAAAGTTCTCTTGAATTAACTGGATATACGTGTATATATGGTAAACATGTAAGAATGAATTTATTCTTTCATTTTTTTTTTTTAATTATAAGGCTTGTTTCCAGCAAGGCAGCTAATTTTAAACTGACGTTGTGTCACATTCTGTCTTAGTAGAGTGCTAGCTAAATTCCGATAGTACAGAAATATCTTTACTTTTGAATTAACTGGGATTCATTTCTCGTGGGAGGCTAGATAAATACTAAAAAACTATAAATACTAATAAACGAGAATAATAGAGATGTATCCGTATCTGTGCTAAATCATCTCCCCTTCTTCTTCTTCTTCTTCTTCTTCTTCTTCTTCTTCTTCTTCTTCTTCTTCTTCTTCTTCTTCTTCTTCTTCTTCTTCCCAACTTGTTCTTGCTTTTACTTGTTCTTTTGGTCATGTAGTCTATTCTTATACACACACATACAATCACACATATATGTGTATATATATATATATGCTTTTTTCTTGCTATTATGAAATCCCTTTTTTCATTCTTTTTCTCCACACCATCCATTTTCTCTTATTTCATTTTATCTGTATGTAGTTTCTTCTTCTTCTTCTTCTTCTTCTTCTTCTTCTTCTTCTTCTTCTTCTTCTTCTTCTTCTTCTTCTTCTTCTTCTTCTTCTTCTTCTAAGCCGTTGTATCTCTTGATGATTCCATTTGCTTTACATCATTACCTTACACAGTCACATGATACTTTTGAAATAAGAACGTTAACTTATTGACCAGACGGTTAACGCCACTCCTCCCTTCTTTGTATATATTATCTCCTCCTTTGTTTTGTTTTGTATTTCGTTAAGCCTCCATCGGTGATCTAACGACACGTCAGAACATCTTTTCTTAGTCCTGTTGATGGTTTATTGAAACCGAAACGTTATAACGGCGACTTTCTTTCATATCAAATTCTTCACTTAACTTTGTTTTTCAATGGATTTCTTTCTCTCTCTCTCTCTCTCTCTATATATATATATATATATATATATTGTAATCTTTGCATGGAGGAAAAATTGGTAATAGCAAATTGTAATCTTTGCATGGAGGAAAAATTGGTAATAGCAAATTGTAATCTTTGCATGGAGGAAAAATTGGTAATAGCAAATTGTAATCTTTGTATGGAGGAAAAATTGGTAATAGCAAATTGTAATCTTTGTATGGAGGAAAAATTGGTAATAGCAAATTGTAATCTTTGTATGGAGGAAAAATTGGTAATAGCAAATTGTAATCTTTGCATGGAGGAAAAATTGGTAATAGCAAATTGTAATCTTTGTATGGAGGAAAAATTGGTAATAGCAAATTGTAATCTTTGTATGGAGGAAAAATTGGTAATAGCAAATTGTAAAAGTAAGAATATGTTAAATAAAAGATCGGAGGTGTTAAATAGTTGTAGACACAAAAGGGCGCGGTTACTATATAATTAGGAATAGGTTATAGGGATTTTTTTTTTCAAATAAAAATATGGTATCTTTCATTTAGTTATTTAGTTTTTTTTTTATTATGCAAATTCTAGGCTAGGTAGGGTTTTTGGTGAATAAAGGAAGGCGATTTCTCCTTAAAATATAGTCGAATTTAGGCTTCCTGATGATCCGTTAAGGTGAAACTTTAGTAGAAGATTTTCGACTCGCGATTTAAGTTAATTCTATAATTGGCTCCATTGTATTGTGTTGAGCACTTTAGTAATTATAGCATTGCAGCATTCGCGGAGGGTTTTTTGGTTTTCTTTTGACCACTGACTGCGTACCCATTGATTTTTTTCAAGGAGTCGTACGAGGCTGGCCTTTTCTTTCTTTTTTACCCAAAAAACTTTTTTCTTTTTCCCCTGGGCGGTGATTCGAGGTACTTTTATCTCTGGTTCCTGACCAGGGTTTTTTTGTTTTTTCCGATACCGTGAATGCTGGTAGATATTAGATTAGTAAATATATATATATATATATATATATATATATATATATAATGATGGACACACTCACACACACAATTCAAATACATCACAGATTATATTCGTCCGTAAACAGACGGATTCTCTTCTAATATATTGTAAATGATTACAGGACACGCTCACATACTCGTACGGTAATGGGCAAGCTCACAGTCACCAAATCAAACGTAAACAGGAAACAAGAAGCGCTCTCAGCGTAACGGTTATGGAATCGGCAACCCAGGTTCAAGCCATGGATGAAACTGTTTCAGTTTAATTTCGTGCCAGTGCCCTTGGAAATGGCATGAAACCATATATTTTCCACCCAGTGATGCATAAATAGTCGGGCAGACTGGGTTCTTTTGCGATGGTTAGGCAACCAGCGAGGAGAAGCAAAATTCCCAGTTCACACAAGCTGTATTCCGCTTGAAAATTAACTTTGCATCACAGCTTGCTCGTAGCACAGAGATTGGGATATAGATAAGAAGTGAGTGACTTCTACGAGTCATGACATAGATTTTATTTTCAGGTCGAGTTTTTCTTCACATTGTCAACCTTAATTGATCATCAATTGATCAGTATGGACCTTGAATACGTAAAAAATCAGTTCATATTTCCATCTTAGAATTTACGCTTAGCCAAGTAAAATGTCACGAAAAAAGAACAGCAAAATTAAATTCTGTGTTAAAATTCATAACAATGCGACATTGCCCAGTCGGCTGGGGCCGTAGAATACACCGACTGCTTCTCTGCAGAGGGGTAAGACCCCCCCCCCAACGAGTGTCCTGGATATGACATTAAACAATCTGATGGTGAGGTTCCAGCAGAAGGAGCTTTGGGGAATGTGGAGTACCCCTTCATTGCCATCGCTCCCAGGTCCAATCTGGCTCGGAGTGGTAGCACCTGATAGGGCCTAATCTATGGGTTAAATAGAACTAACAGCATACTTATGCTAAAATGAATTGTTTGAGTTAACTGAATAGCTTGAAATAGAAATGCTTTTGACAATTGAACTATAATTACATTTAAACTGCGTGCTTATGCTTAACTGAATTATTTGAAATGGAATTGTTTATGACATTAAAACTGTATTTACACTTAACTGAATTGTTATATATAACTGCTTGAATAGTTTGAAATGGAAATGTTTTGGACAATTAAACTGTGTACTTATGCTAAACTGAATTGTTTTAAATAGAACAGATTATTTACATAAAAATGGATTTGGCATTAAATAACCTACAAAGGTTGATATGCCATAAAACCCAACCCGAACAAACAAACAAACAATGCGACAAAATCATTATATTACAATTACAATTACATTATATTACAAGTTAACACCGGTTTACAGAAATCCGGTTCAATTACAGGCACAGGTTTTGAAGTAACACAAAGTATCTTGAGATGACTGAGTGACCATGGAAGATGAAACCCGTCTTCATGTTTGGCGGTGAAAATGATGAATTAGGGTTAAAAAAAATCAGTCCCATTACTTTCTTGACAGAAATCTATCTGAGATTAAGTTTTTCCTCCAAACAAAATATTCCTTAAGTACAACAACCACTTTGCACTATTTCCTCTGAGTTTTTATGGCTATTTTCTGTTTTTGAAAAAAAAAATCAAAGACAGAGACCTCAAGGCGTTGTGGCTAATGCACTGGACTTTGACAACGTAGTAAGTGAGTTCGAACTCCAATCGCATTCACTTTCGAACTAATATGTTTGGCAATGGTGTGAAGTCCCTCTTACCTATTGGTTAAATAATACCATTGCTGTTCTAAACGATGGCTTTGGCATTAAATCCCCCATGAAAGTTGATATGTCATTAAATGAAGAAACCAAACCAAAGTAAACCAAACCAAACATCAAAAACATGGATATGGTTTGTGTGTGTGCGTGTGTGTGTGCATGTGTGAACAGACTGAACAGACATAGGCTTAACTAGGTTTTATCATTCATTTTTGGTTTGGTTTGATTTAGTTTGGTTTGATTTGGTTTGGTTTGATTTGGTTTGGTTTGATAGCATATCAACCATTATTCGTTATTTAATGCCAAATCTTTTTTATGCATATATATCATATATGATTTCTTAACACATTTTGAAGATAACATTTTTAAACAAGCCAGAGTTCTTTTTTTCTCATAGTTAAATGGTTTCACTAATTTTTATCAAATACGAATAATTCTTTTAACAATTATTCATTTGTTTGCACTCAGTTAAATGTTTTCATGTATTGCCATCTATTTAATAAAATACAAGGGTCTTAAATGGATAAACTGATTGATATAAACATTATATATATCATTGAGTCTTACGGAGTTGATATGTCATTAAATAAAACCAAACTAAACATCAAAAACATGGATATGGTGTGTGTGTGTGTGTGTGTGTGTGTGTGTGTGTGTGTGTGTGTGTGTGTGTGTGTGAACAGACTGAATAGATATACATAGGCTTAACTAGGTTGATAGATATAAGATATTGTAAATATATATATATATATATATATATATATATATATATATATATGCATGAGTGAGTGTGAACGCACGAAGAAACAAATTGTTTAAAAATATTTTTCTTAAATGAAAAAAGATGTGTTCAAATACTGGCCGGTATCGTAAGATAAAACCAAAAAGGAATCTTTATTTCAGCTCTTCAAGTCGACTTCATTACTTAAAATTTCAAGGTGGGGGCGTCCTTGTGGTGTAGTGGTTAAAGTGATTGAGCGCGGAATCGTTGTAAGCGAGTTCGAACTTCAGTCGCGCTATTACGTTTATTTACGGACAAATACACTTGGGAAAGGTATGAACCCCCTTATCTTCCCAATTATGGCTTAAATAATACCTCTACTGTCCATCTAGAAGGATGGTTTTGATATTAAATAACCTCGGAAAGTTTATACGACATTAAAAGAAAGAAGAAATTAAAATTTCATTTCTAAAAAAATTCAACTATCTAATAAAATACAAGGGTCTTAAATAGATAAACTGATAGATATAAACATTATCTATATATATCATTGAGTCTTACGGAGTTCCCTGAATACCTTTTACCATCATTCCATATCGTCCATCACTTCTGTCCTGTCCTCTCGACTGCATCTTGTATCCGTTCAGAGATGATGGACGGCTGATACTGGCACATTCATGTATTGGAGTCCATAAGAAAACGTCGCTTGAGTTCGTCCTTACTTCTCCAGCATGCCCCTATATATATTTATATATATATATATACATGAAAAGACTGATAGATAGTTTCAGTTTGGTTTTATGGCATATCAATTATTGCACGTTATTTAATGCTAAATATACGATTTCTAAACACATTTTGTAGATTATATTTTTAAACAAACCTGAGCTCATTTTTTTAACACGATGAAATGGCTTCACTTATTTCTAGCTAATACGAATAATTCTATAAACAATTATTTGTATGCACACAATTATTTGTTTGCACACAGTTTAATGTTTTCCAAGTATTGCTATGTATCACTAACAATACAATTAAATATCAGTCATTTGTTTCCACACAGTTAAATGATCAAACAGTGTTATATAGTCATTTACACGTTCATGCATCACAATGACACAACATCAAGGACACAAGATGGAAGACGCAGGAAGAAACGACGCAAGAAGACTTCTTTACAATTATATTTTGACCTCTCATTTTATTTGTAAGGTTTGAAAAGGGTTGTTCAAGGGTTGCATGTGAGAGGATGCTGGAGACCGAACATAAACTTCATATTTTGACCCCACTGTTATGACCGTCACGTTGTGTCTTTCTTGTTCTCTTAGATGTTCAACCAGAGGTCTTGGGGTCCACTCCATCGGGGCTTTTCCGAGAGCCCCCTCGGTCGGGTGTGGCTTTCCCTACCACATCTGGTCTGTAGGTGTCTGGAATTCTACTGGCAACTGCTTTGGCACCCCAAACTCAACTGAGTTAAATAATAATTCAACGCCCACACGATCGCCTACTGGATCTTTGAAATCGGATGTTTAATCGTCATCAAGCGGAAATAACTGTCATGCAGTTCAGAGGTTACTCACTTCCGGTGCATCACTGTAGTGGCACAATGGAACCTTCACCTTGTCCCATATCATAAACCTTAATCCGCCCACGCGATCTCTTTCGATTACTGGTCATTGGAATGTGTCACTTTCTTCCGATGTATCACCTTGGAATAGTATTTTTGGGCCGGGTCGAAGGTCAAAATATAACAACAGTTCTATTTCAAACAATTCCGTTTAGCATAAGTACACTGTTTTTTGTTTACACATAGTTAATTATAAAAATAGTTCTATTCGAAACATTTCAGTTAAGTGTAAGTCATTTGTTTGCACTCTGTTTAAATGTCAAACAGTTCTATTTGACCCATAGATCGAACCCTATTAGGTACTACCATTTCGGGCCAAAGTGGACCTGGGAGCGATGCAGATGAAAGGTACTCCGCATTCCTTAAAGATCTAGCATTGCTGAAGTCTCAACATTTGATTGTTTATTGTCGAAACCAGGACACTCGTTTGGGGAGTCTTACCCCTCTGCAGATAAGCAGTCGATATGTTCTGTATCTGTTGGGTACCACCCACTTTTTCTGTATAATGAGCTGTTCCATCTGCCATATATGGCAGTAGCGGAGATCAGTCTGGGAATAAGCTTACAAGTCAGACCAGAAGAGCCGTTCCTATTGTTGAAGTATATCATTACTCTATCACTAATACTATGTTCTTATTACTAACAGTTTCTCTCTTGTAAATACTCTTTCCTGTAAATATAACTATTTTCCTCACATATCGTGGTTTGTCTTATTATTACTACTACTTGTGTTCACTAACCAGAAACACAACAGTATCCTCATCCGACTGGGCTATAATAGATAATAGATACAAGAGGAAAACACACACACACACACACACACACACACACACACACACACACACACACACACACACACACACACACACACACACACAGACAGACATATATATATATATATATATATATATAGCAGGTGTGATGAAAATTGCCACCATTTTGAAAAGTTAATTTCGCGCATCCTTTTTATTTGTTTTGGGTTTTATCGACTCTGTAGCAAACTAGATTTAGTTGTTTACTGTCTGTAAGTGTACTATAGCCACAATTAACGCCATGTGCGAAATAGACATATAATGTCTGGCATCAGGACTCTACACCATGTCACGCTAGCAGAAGAATCCAGTATTGGCGCAAGAAAATTTCTGCGACCACATCCCCTTGAGCATCTGGTTGCCTAACAGCCCAAACTGCAATTCTATTTATCATGAGTGAGGTAGAATTGAGCGAGAAACTAACAAAATTTTGGGCCGCACCAAAGATCATTGGTTAGTTTGTCGGTTTTACGACATATCAACCCTTGTAGGTTATTAAATGCCAAATCCTGTTAATACATTTATATTAAATATATATGATTTATTCGTTGGTTGTGGTTTATGGCATATCAACCCTTGTAGGTTATTTAATACCACATTCTGTTTCTACATATATATTACATATATGTGTTTGTCAACGAATAGTTTGTAGAAAACTATTTTTTAACCAGATTGAGTTTATTTGTTTGCGCACAGTTAAATAGTTTAAAGTATGGAAAATGATAAAATTATTCTATTCGACCCTTAAATGGGACCCTAACAGGTACTATCACTCCGGGTTAGATTGTTATGGTTTGGTTTGGTTTTATGGCATATCAACCACTGTAGGGTATTTAATGTCAAATCTCGTTTATACATATATATTAGATATATATGATTTGTAAACACGTTTTGAAGATACACAGTTAAATGATCAAACAGTTCTATTTCTAACAATTCAATTTTGCATAAGTCAACAAAATCAAATGGTTCCAAGTATTGCGATGTATCACTAACAATTCAA
>CAUZXS010004883.1:180000-190835 GCA_963585895.1 Sepioteuthis lessoniana
TAAGAATTGTTCAATATTGCTCGCAGCATTCTTGTGTAGTTGCCGTCAAGCTTTTTCTTCATACGTTTAATTAGTGCTTATCTTGTGCCTCCATACAGCAGTATCCACACGACCACTGCTTGAAAAAAAAACTGCGTTTTATTTTATCGATCAGGTCTAACTTCCATATGACCGATAGTCTATCGATAGCTGTCCATGCCTTTGCTATTCGGGTGTTGATGTTTTCCTCGGTTGATGAGACATTGCTTCCTGGATATGTGAACTTGTTTACTAGTTTCAGTGATCTACCATTTAGTGTGGAGATGTCGCCTCTTTGATTAAAGCACATGTATTCCGTCTTACGTGCGTTGTCATGGAGGCCTATGCCTGCAGCTACTCGTTCCAGACTATGTAGCTGGGTTTCGGCTTGGGCAGGTGTATTTGTCAGAAGCCCTATGTCATCGGCATAGTCCGTAATTGTTTGTGCGGGGTATCTTCTGCTTCTTTCCTTTGTCAGAAAAGAACGTCACTTATTATGAGTTCGTCATTGAGTCTCCAGCAGTGTCCTGCAAGTCTTGTTTGTCTTACTTGGATACTTTTAGAGGTAGGAGGTAAGTGGCCATACAGCTGTTGTTTCATGGGCTGTTGTTTTATCAGTGTTGATGTATCTATGAATGTACCAAAACATTCTAATGACAGGTTATTAGTTGTATACCAATATCGGCAGCTATGAGACCTATAATGTGTTGATAGGCCGTTAAACAAATAAAGAAAGCCTAATCAGAAATAATAATACGAAGCAGTTAAAAATAAGAATATCCCTTATATATATGTGCAACTTTATTTTGGTATTACTGGAGTTTGAACAGGTTTACTTCGAGGACGCAGAGTCATTCTTTTGCCATTACACCACGAAGTTTTCGCACCCCACTCCAAAAAATTGTCACACCTTTATGAAAAAAATTGAACTATATTGTCTAATTAAACTTGATTTTTTTTTTTGGTTACGGAATTTGAATACTTTAGAGTCTGTTAATAAAAAATGCCTTATAAATAAAAATGCCTAATTTGGTTTTTATAAATCTATTTAGGCAAAAATGGGAAATGATAATTTATCATAAACTTGTCTAAAAATTACCATCTTCACTCAGCTTCTAAAAATTACCATCTTCACTCAACTTCTAAAAATTATCATCTTCACTCAGCTTCTAAAAATTACCATCTTCACTCAGCTTCTAAAAATTACCATCGTCACTCAACTTCTAAAAATTACCATCGTCACTCCACTTCTAAAAATTACCATCTTCACTCAACTTCTAAAAATTATCATCTTCAATCAGCTTCTAAAAATTACCATCTTCACTCAACTTCTAAAAATTACCATCGTCACTCAACTTCTAAAAATTACCATCTTCACTCAGCTTCTAAAAATTACCATCTTCACTCAACTTCTAAAAATTACCATCTTCACTCCACTTCTAAAAATTACCATCTTCACTCCACTTCTAAAAATTACCATCGTCACTCAACTTCTAAAAATTACCATTGTCACTCAACTTCTAAAAATTACCATCGTCACTCCACTTCTAAAAATTACCATCTTCACTCAACTTCTAAAAATTATCATCTTCACTCAGCTTCTAAAAATTACCATCTTCACTCCACTTCTAAAAAATACCATCGTCACTCAACTTCTAAAAATTACCATCTTCACTCAACTTCTAAAAATTATCATCTTCAATCAACTTCTAAAAATTACTATCTTCACTCAACTTCTAAAAATTATCATCTTCACTCAGCTTCTAAAAATTACCATCTTCACTCCACTTCTAAAAAATACCATCGTCACTCAACTTCTAAAAATTCCCATTTTCACTCAACTTCTAAAAATTACCATCTTCACTCAACTTCTAAAAATTATCATCTTCAATCAACTTCTAAAAATTATCATCTTCAATCAACTTCTAAAAATTACCATCGTCACTCAACTTCTAAAAATTACCATCTTCACTCAGCTTCTAAAAATTACCATCTTCACTCAACTTCTAAAAATTCCCATCTTCACTCCACTTCTAAAAATTACCATCTTCACTCCACTTCTAAAAATTACCATCTTCACTCCACTTCTAAAAATTACCATCGTCACTCAACTTCTAAAAATTACCATTGTCACTCAACTTCTAAAAATTACCATCGTCACTCCACTTCTAAAAATTACCATCTTCACTCAACTTCTAAAAATTATCATCTTCACTCAGCTTCTAAAAATTACCATCTTCACTCCACTTCTAAAAAATACCATCGTCACTCAACTTCTAAAAATTACCATCTTCACTCAACTTCTAAAAATTATCATCTTCAATCAACTTCTAAAAATTACTATCTTCACTCAACTTCTAAAAATTATCATCTTCACTCAGCTTCTAAAAATTACCATCTTCACTCCACTTCTAAAAAATACCATCGTCACTCAACTTCTAAAAATTCCCATTTTCACTCAACTTCTAAAAATTACCATCTTCACTCAACTTCTAAAAATTATCATCTTCAATCAACTTCTAAAAATTATCATCTTCAATCAACTTCTAAAAATTACCATCTTCACTCAACTTCTAAAAATTACCATTGTCACTCAACTTCTAAAAATTACCATCGTCACTCAACTTCTAAAAATTACCATTGTCACTCAACTTCTAAAAATTACCATCATCACTCCACTTCTAAAAATTACCATCTTCACTCCACTTCTAAAAATTACCATTGTCACTCAACTTCTAAAAAATTCCCATTTTCACTCAACTTCTAAAAATTACCATCTTCACTCAACTTCTAAAAATTATCATCTTCAATCAACTTCTAAAAATTATCATCTTCAATCAACTTCTAAAAATTACCATCGTCACTCAACTTCTAAAAATTACCATCTTCACTTAGCTTCTAAAAATTACCATCTTCACTCAGCTTCTAAAAATTACCATCTTCACTCCACTTCTAAAAAATACCATCGTCACTCAACTTCTAAAAATTACCATCGTCACTCAACTTCTAAAAATTACCATCGTCACTCAACTTCTAAAAATTATCATCTTCACTCAGCTTCTAAAAATTACCATCTTCAATCAACTTCTAACAATTACCATTGTCACTCAACTTCTAAAAATTACCATCTTCACTCAACTTCTAAAAATTATCATCTTCAATCAACTTCTAAATATTATCATCTTCACTCAACTTCTAAAGATTATCATCTTCAATCAACTTCTAAAAATTATCATGTTCAATCAACTTCTAAAAATTATCATCTTCACTCAACTTCTAAAAATTACCATCGTCACTCAACTTCTAAAAATTATCATCTTCAATCAACTTCTAAAAATTACCATCTTCACTCCACTTCTAAAAAATACCATCGTCACTCAACTTCTAAAAATTATCATCTTCACTCAGCTTCTAAAAATTACCATCTTCACTCCACTTCTAAAAATTATCATCTTCATTCAACTTCTAAAAATTATCATCTTCAATCAACTTCTAAAAATTACCATCTTCACTCAACTTCTAAAAATTATCATCTTCAATCAACTTCTAAAAATTATCATCTTCAATCAACTTCTAAAAATTATCATCTTCACTCAACTTCTAAAAATTACCATCGTCACTCAACTTCTAAAAATTACCATCTTCACTCAACTTCTAAAAATTACCATCTTCACTCAACTTCTAAAAATTACCATCGTCACTCAACTTCTAAAAATTACCATCGTCACTCAACTTCTAAAAATTACCATCTTCACTCAAATTCTAAAAATTACCATCGTCACTCAACTTCTGTTTAAATCGAAGTGTATTCACCAGCTGCTGTTTAGAATCAATTAGAGTTATAATCCTTTCACCATTGTAGATAATCTTCAGTATAATTCTATTTTACATATTAGATTATCAGTTCTGGGGGATGTGGTGTCTATATCAAGGGTTCCTTTAGGGTTTGATAATAAAAAAGATGTTATTAGGTATTATTTATCACCGAACGTTACAGACGTAAAATACAGCAACCAAAACTATTAGGGCATGTCCTCGTGGTGTAATGGTTAAATCGCTGGACTGTTAAATTGTAGGAAGCGAGTTCGAACTCCAGTCGAGCTATTACGTTCAATTTCGGAAAAATACCCTTGGGAAATATATGAACCCCTCTTATCCTTCCAACTATGGGTTAAATAGAACCTCTACTGTTCTTGTAGGATGGCTTCGGTATTTAATAACCGAATAAGGTTGATATGCCATTAAATAACGAAGCGATCATTTTTGTTCAGGGATAAAAACGAAGACAAATATGTCCAAGCAAGCAGTAATCATTTCAATCAGTAAATTAAATTAACCCTCCGCCCACGAAACAACATTGTAACAAAAATATGAATAAGGAGGCTGTCCAAATATAAGTTTGCTAAGTTTTCTTTATTTAACAGTATATCAACTCTCGTAGATTATTTGACAACAAATCAATTTTATAGAAGAACAGCAGTGATATTATTTGACCCATAAATGAGGGAGTAAGGGGGTTCATACTTTTCCTAATGATATTATTCCAAAAATGAACGAAAGAGCACGACTGGAGTTCGAACTCGCTTACCTCGAGGACATAGTCCAACACTTTAGCCATTACGCCACGAAGCCGTCCTGACCCTAAACAAATAGGTACACCTTCATGAAAAAAATCTATCTGGAAAGTATATTTTCTAACCAAACTTGATTTTTTCCTGGTTACAGAATTTGAATACTTTAGAGTTTGTTGATGAATAATACCTAATAATATCCGTTTTCACCGTATAACATTTTAGTGGATGTAATAAAATCCTGACGTCTTGTTTTGGAAGAAAATAAACTTTTTATATTATGGGCGTAACTCTCTCTCCTTCTCTCTCTCTCTCTCTCTCTCTCTCTCCACACACACACACACACACACACACACATATATATGTATGTGTGTGTGTGGGGGGATTTTCTGACCATCAATTTACAAACACCACACACACACACACACACACACACACATATATATATATATATATATATGTATGTATGTGTGTGTGTTTGTGTGGGATTTTCTGACCATCAATTTACAAACACCATACACACACACACACACACACATATATATATATGTATGTGTGTGTGTGTGTGGTGTTTGTAAATTGATGGTCAGAAAATCCCCCCCACACACATTTATATGTATGTGTGTGTGTGTGTGTGTGTGTGTGTGTGTGTGTGTGTGTGAGATTTTCTGACCATCAATTTACAAACACCACACATACACACACACACACACACACACACATATATATATGTATGTGTGTGTGTGTGTGTGTGGGATTTTCTGACCATCAATTTACAAACACCACACACACACACACACACACACATACATATATATATGTATGTGTGTGTGTGTTTGTGTGTGTGTGGTGTATGTAAATTGATGGTCAGAAAATCCTTTGTTTAGGGAAGAAATTTTCAAGCTAATGATTGTTCCTGATTCTTTCATTGTGCTTCAATTTCAGTATTACAAAAGTATTACTCATATATTGGTCGATGTCAGTTTTTGGCATAAAAATGGGATCTTCAAATTTTAATCTCTACATGAATGTACGTGATACCTATCAAATTTTGTTTTATAATATTAGCAAATTTTTTTTTAATTTGGCAAGAGTTTTGAAATATTTCCATAAAGATACCCAGCAAATGATTTGTTATAGAACTTCACCTTTAAAGAACCTTTCTAACAAAAATAAATAAATAAATAAATAAAATCTTGGTAAAAAAAAAAAATCTTGGTCAATATTCAATTATGATTATAATAATATAATAATGTAATTTTAATATTCTATATACTAAATAAAAATATCAATATACAAAATATTGATATCTAAAATTCTGAACGAGAGATGTTGAAGAACAGTCAAAAAACTAATTTTATAAAAGAAATGTAGAGGGCAAAAGTATAATTACATATACTTCAATAAAGTTTGGCAGAAATACCCTACAAGTAATTTTCAATGGAATTTCATAGAAAAATATTTTGAAAAAGACTTTACTATAAAAAAAAAAAAATTGCCCAGTCGGCTGGGGCTGTAGAATACACCGACTGCTTCTCTGCAGAGGGGTAAGACCCCCACCCCAACGAGTGTCCTGGATATGACACTAAACAATCTGATGGTGAGGTTCCAGCAATGCTGGAACTTTGGGGAATGCGGAGTACCCCTTCATTGCTATCGCTCACAGGTCCACTCTGGCCCGGAGTGGTAGCACCTGATAAGGGTCCTATCTATGGGTTAAATAGAACAAAACCGTGCTTCTTTCACTATACTGATTTTTGCATTTAAACTGCATATTTATGCTAAACTGAATTGTTTAAAATAGAACTGTTTTGACATTGGAACTGCGTACTAGTGCTGAACTGAATTGCTCGAAATAGAACTGTTTTTTGACGTCTAAACTGTGTACTTATGCTGAACTGAATAATCTGAAATAAAACTGTCTGACATTTAAATCTGTGTATTGCCCAGTCAGCTGGGGCTGTAGAATACACTGACTGCACCTCTGCAGAGGGGTAAGACCCCCACCAACGAGTGTCCTGATGTGACACTAAACAGTCTGATGGTGAGGTTCCAGCAGTGCTGGAGCTTTAGGGAATGCAGAGTATCCCTTCATTGCCATTGCTCACAGGTCCACTCTGGCCCGGAGTGGTAGCACCTGATAGGGCCCTATCTATGGGTTAAATAGAACTAACAGCATACTTATGCTAAAATGAATTGAGTAAACTGAATAGCTTGAAATAGAAACGTTTTTGACAATTAAACCGTACTTACACTTAAACTGCGTGCTTATGCTTAACTGAATTATTTCAAATAGAACTGTTTTTCGACATTAAAACTGTATTTTTGCTTAACTGAATTATTACATATAACTGCTTGAATAGTTTGAAATGGAAATGTTTTTGACAATCAAACTGTGTACTTATGCTAAACTGAACTGTCTGAAATAGAACAGATTATTTACATAAAAATCGATTTGGCGTTAAATAACCTACAAAGGTTGATATGCCATAAAACAAACAAATAAAAACAAACAAATATAAAAAAAAAAATCTTGGTTAAACAAGTAAAGAAAAAATTAAAACGTACTTTTGTTATATTTGAACTTATAACATAATTACGTTTTAATTTTTTGTTTCGATTCTTAGTTTCTTGATTAAAGAGCATCAACTTTCGTGGGTTATTTAATGCCAAAGTCATCCTTGTAGAAGAACCGTAGTGGTACTCTTCAACATATAGTGGAGGGAAATAAGGGATTTCTTAAAAAAAAAAAAAAGAAATTGTGTGTTGCTTAATATTTTAAGATAATTCACATGGATTTTATTTTTTGCGAAACTTTTCGCTTAGATGTGGCACAAGCCCGTAGGAATGGGGCAAGTAATGAGACTCGCATTCACTCGTTTAGGGTTGGTCGTCTAGCTTGTTAACCATTCCACCATATATTTTCCTTTTTTTATTTTTATTAATAATTTTGGCCAAATATTCAAGATATTTTCATCATTTAAAAATATATTATCCCAAATTTTAAAACCCCATTAAAAAATACAAGCATTAAACAAAAGACGTTAAAAGCCATTTGAGCTTAACAGAGAAAATTAAGTGTCTATAGAAACACTACTCCTGTCTCATAATAGTTGTCACATTTGTTTACAGTTTCATCCACCGAATGTAACAACTATTATGGGATAGAAGCTTTATTACGCAAGGACACGACTTATTTATGGTAGATCACATAATCAGCTTTTGAGGGAAAAAAGCTGAGTAAAGTGTTTTTATATCGAAGAGACAAGATGTCTCTTGATCTCTGGTGAAAGCGACGAGATACAACAAGTGTGAAAACTCAACGAGTACAAATACAAATAATGAGAAATTACCAGGTTAATCCGAACCATTTAGATGAGGTTATTACTTATATCAATTAGAATACCGTGAAAACTGCTAGAGTACTGAAAACAATTGCTGACACTTGATTTCCGACAATAACCACCAGATACAATTTGTTTGAAAAGTTAATGATTAAAAATGAAATAAAAAAAAAGAAATAAAATTGATTGATTGATTGATTTTAATAGCATGTCAATCTGTCAAAGTTTACGAGGTGCATACGATAAGTTTCCAGACTTTTTTCGTACAGGCATTTAAAATAGTCGTAGACTCTTGAAAATTCAATTTGTTATTGCTATACATCTTATGAGATGACTGACCAATTTTTATGATTTCACGTTTAAATGAACAGCTACAGCAGCAATTGGAATACACCCTACTAAAACCTGATTGTCACAGCTAGTGAATTTAAAAAATGCAATCTGACACTTTAGAAGAACGACATGCAATAAAATTGTGTTTTAAACTTGGAAAAAATGCCACAGAAACGTGTGGAATGCTTCAGGCTGCTTTTGGAGCATCTTGCATAAATCGAGCATCAGTTTTTGAGTAACATAAGAGATTCAAGGAAGGCACAGAGTCTGTGAGGGATGATGAGTGGTGTGGGAGGAGTAAGGAAGTCAATACACCAGAGCTGATTGGCCAAAGGGTTAGGGTTAGGGTTACACTGTTGAGGTTTTAAGGAAGTTCAAAAAGAGATTCCGTCAGAAGAGGCCAGCACTCTTCAAATCGGGTCAGTGGCATTTCCACGAGGACAATACACCAGTCTACAACTCCATCCTTGTCACAGACTATTTGACCAAGATGGGCATCAAGACAGTTCCTCACCCTCCCTATAGTCGAGACCTTGCTCCCTGTGACTTTTGGTTATTCCCTAATCTCAGAGGCTGTCGTTATGAGACAACTGAGGAGATGAAAGAGGCTGTGACGAAGGTTATTGACATGCTCACACAAGAGGACTTCCATGGGGCCTTTCAGAAGTTGCTGGAACGGTACAACAAGTGCATTGCAGCCGGAGGAGATTACTTCGAAGGGGACTAGAGTTTCATGTGTGTACTATCAATAAAAGTACCCATACGAAAAAAGTCTGGAAACGTATCGTATGCACCTCGTATTTCATGCCTAGAGGTTAAGGAATCGCGCTCACTGTACGTTCATATTTACAATTTTGTGTATAGTTGTTTCTTAACAGGGTTTTTGGCTCACGGTTCTGTGATATCAAATATTCCTATCAAATTCAAATAATTATCCCAAAGTTATATGGTTTCAAGTATTCCTGCGCAGTCGGCTATGGCTGTAGAATACACCGGCTGCATCGCAGATGAGGGATAAGAACCGAACCCCCCCAAAAGTGATCTGGATATGACAGTAAACAATCTGATGGTGAGGTTCCTGTGATGCTGGAGCTTTGGGGAATGCAGAGTACCCCTTCATTGCCATTGTTCCCTGGCCCACTCTCATCCGTAGCGGTAGCACCTGATAGGGTCCTATGCATGGGTCAAATAGAACAAACTGTGTACAAACAAATATCTGATGTTAAATTGTGACTGTTATATAGCAATATTTTAAACCATTTTACTGTGTGCAAAAATAGAACTTAGGCACGTTTAAGAATGTTATCTTCAAAATGTGTCCATAATATATATATATATATATATATATATATATATATATATATATATACGTATAAAGAGTATATATATATATATATATATATATACGTATAAAGAGTATTTGGTATTAAATGGTTGACATGCCATAAAATCCATAAAATGCCATGCGAAATCAAGTATTCCTATCTAATACTAATAATTATATAGTTTCAAGTATTCCTATCTAATACTAATAATCATATAGTTTCAAGTATTTATATCTAATACTAATAATCATATAGTTTCAAGTATTCCTATCTAATACTAATAATTATATAGTTTCAAGTATTCCTATCTAATAATAATAATCATATAGTTTCAAGTATTCCTATCTAATACTAATAATTATATAGTTTCAAGTATTCCTATCTAATACTAATAATCATATAGTTTCAAGTAACTAACGATAAACCTTGGTAAACAATTGCATGTTCACGTAGCTATTCGTAACAGAAATAATCTACACTTAAATGGTTTTATGTATTTCATCTAAAACTTATGATTTTCAAATGGATCCGTAGATGGGACCCTAACAGGTATTACCACATCGAATCAAAGTTGAATTAGGAGTAATCAAAGTTGAATTAGGGGGAATGCCAATGAAAGGTTACTCCACACTCCTCTGGGATCAAGAACCGACACCTCATAATCAAATCCAGTTTAGTCTATAAGCAGGGAATACAGTCAGCAATTCTAAGTCTCCTCGACAAGGATTAAAGAATAAATCTATTTGAACAGGGCGGAGAGTGCTGGAGTTGTGAGGAGACTTGCTGTCACTTGATCAGTAGAGATGGAATACGAATCAGAATATATTTTTCGAATCCTTGGTTTTATTTATGAGATCGGGAAGTAAATCACCGCATTACATATAAATACTTCGCTGATTTAATTCCACAATCGGAATTTTTCCTAGATTTAAAAAAAAATAGTAAATAGAAAGAAAAGTTCTCCGAAAACTCGGGAAGACGCTCACTGTCAAGTTAGACGATATATATATATATATATATATATATATATATATATATATATATATATATAAAGATATATAGACGTATACATTTTTTTTCTTTCCTCGGGTCAAGAAAAACATTCCACGAGGGTCAACAAAGCAATTTTGCTGAATTATCACCGGTTGAAATCGAATCCCGACACGCGTCAACCAGAAACAAATGGAGAGAGAGAGAGAGAGAGAGAGAGAGAGAGAGAGAGAGAGAGAGAGAGAGAGAGATAC
>CAUZXS010004884.1:5000-22500 GCA_963585895.1 Sepioteuthis lessoniana
AGCATAAACATATCATTAGATTTTTTAAGATTATCAAATTTTCAACTAAGTTAAATGTAAATATAAGTTGAAAATGTTATCTCAGAACTGATTAACATTGGTTGCTGTATACAAAGAACATTCATTTGAGCCACAACACATCTGTCTCTGAAGATAAAAACATGCTTGTGATATTGTACCATATTCACAATTAACGCTAGATACAGCCATGTGCGAAATAGACATATAATGTTCATAACGATGGGACATAGGAATCTTTAAATTCGAAAACACGTAACGACTTCTTGTTCTGGTACGAAACCTTTTTATTAACTTTGAGTCAAAGGTTTCGACATAAGGAGGAGAGACACAATCTTCTATGCTGTCTTATTCATTTGGCCCCCATCTCGAGCGGCCCCTATAGGGTGCAAGTTCGCCTCGCGTCTGCGTGCTCCAAAAGTCGATCCTCCTCGTTTGGCGTCTCGTATTCAACTCTCTAACTTTCTTCAGATTCTCACCAACCTCCGCGCGTTTCCGGTGCATGACGTCACCCGCACCCTGTCACCCCGTCCCGTCATATCGGGCTATTGTGACATCTCTGAGTGGCACGTCCACCCCGCACGCACGTTACTACCTACATCAAGGTTTGTACCAAGGTTTGCACCTAACTAACCCATGTGCTGAGCCAAAAGGTTCTCAGCCTAACTAAACTCAAAGGCATGAACCGAAATCCCTTGGCCATTACGTTACAATATTAGAACCGTATTTTCGTAGGTTTATCTATTTTTTTTTTTTTCAAATTTTGAAATTATTTGCACAAAATGGTAAAATCAAAGTAGCAAAGCATTGAGTTGAGGATATAAATTAAAATTTTATCCAAAGAAAACTTTTAAAAATTTGAGAGTAAGAATGAACTTTTTCAGCGTTTGAAGAATGCTTTGGAAGGTACTACACCTCAAAAAAGAACGGATGTAAAAAAATATCAAGAATTTTTAATGCAGTGTTTAAGGCAGGTTAAGATTTATTGACGAAAACAAAATACGATGCTACTGTATGACATTTAATTATTTATTTTTTTAGTTAAATGTTCATTTTTTGCAAAAATAAAAGAACATACACTGTAATTAATGAGATTTCAAAAACTGGTGTATCCATGAATAAAACCCATAGGAGAACTCGCAAAAAGAGCTCGTCCTTTCTTTTCAAACATTTTGTTGTATAACGGTAAAAAGAGGAGGGATGGCACTTCTCTTTACAAAAATATATAACTCTCTCTGTTTTATTCCTTGAAAGAGTACAAAATTCTGTAAGTCTGAGATACTATTTACCAACCCCTCCGCTCGGGCAGGATATGACACAAGGTCAATTTTTAAGCGGAGTTTAACAGGTTTGAATTCAGAGTTTTCCTTCTCCTAGACTAGTTGCCTCACCAAGGCTGAAGAACCTAGTCCGTCCTACTATTTACCCATAGCTGGAGGGAGAATAAGGGGGTTCATACCTTTCCCAAGGGTATTTGCCCGAAAGTGAACCTAATAGCGCGACTGGAGTACGAACTCGCGTACTACGATTCCACAGTTCATCGCTTTAACCATTACACCACGAGGACACCCCAAGTCTGAGATGGACACCTGTAAGTTTGAGATGGACTGACAAACAGAGACAAGGAGACGAAGGACGCGGACAAAGACTAGCGGAGGACTGCGATATTGACCTTGTCTTAAGCAACGTTGTGATTCCATATTCATGGCCTTAAATCTTTGCTTCTTTGACGAGATGTTCTCAAACGTGTTCTGCCTGGGGATCACTTGGCCTCGACACCCAGGTGGCATCCAAAGCAGCCTCTGCCCAGATTTGGTTGTGACTCCAAATAGCTGACCGTGAGTACGTGACTGCCCGTGGGTACCTGTGCATATATAATTTTAGAACAGCTATACTTTCCGGTTATGATTCAAAGGATTACCTTCCACTTGTCAATCCATGTGAGTTGTTTTTTTGTTTAAACAGCAGAAACATCCTGTCCCAGGAATATCTTACCCCGCATAATTTCTTCACTTGGATGGTTTATATAATGGGGGGTGACAGGCTGTACTATTGCTTTTTTTCTACGGTGTTGCTTGCAGAAACTTGTTTAATACAGCACGAAGCATCTTTCTGTAGTTCTCATCTAGCTGTTTCTCCAATCATTTCGTTGTGTGACATGATGAGCCTCCACACACTAGTAATGATACAGCTGCAGATTAGAAGAGTGGTTTGGTTTTGATGTGCGTTTCAATTCTTCCAAACACTAATAATATTACTTAATATTAATCATTTGTTTACACATTGAAATGGTTGCAAGTATTTTTAACACGGATAATTCAATAAAATATTTGTTATCACATAGTTAAATG
Source organism: Sepioteuthis lessoniana (assembly GCA_963585895.1). NCBI lineage: Eukaryota > Metazoa > Mollusca > Cephalopoda > Myopsida > Loliginidae > Sepioteuthis > Sepioteuthis lessoniana. Next base: position 7,370 of record CAUZXS010004884.1, read on the forward strand.
ATTCCATGTATTGCTATTTATCACTAATAATTCTATTTTTCAAGCTGTAATATAATGGCCGAGGGATTTCATTTTATATATCTTGCCTTTGGGTTTAGTTAGGCTGAAAACCTTTCGGTTCAGCACATGGGTTAGTTAGGTGAAAACTTGAGCACAGGTGTTAACGCACGCGCGGGGAGGATGTGTCGTTCACACATGTCAAAATAAAAATCCCAGATAGAAAGGTTGACCAGTAGATGTGAATGACGTCATGCACTAGAAGCGCGCTCGAAGGATTTTGGGGATTTTGAAAAAGTCAGAGAGTTGAGTTCCTGGCTCGGAAGAAGACAGTTGACTCTCCTATTTACCAACCCCTCCGCTCGGGCAGGATATGACACGAGGTCAATTTTTTAAGCAGAGTTTAACAGGTTTTAATTCAGAGTTTTCCTTCTCCTAGACTGGTTGCCTCACCAAGGCTGAAGAATCCAGTCCGCCCTACTATTTACCCATAGCTGGAGGGAGAATGATTGGATTCATACCCCTCCCAAGGGTATTAGTTCTATGTGAAATGCAATCAGTCTCGTCCAGGATTTGAACTCGTGTGGCCGTGTCCATTTCCTACGACGATAACCATTACACCACGAGCACCTCCATAGACGGTTGACTTTCGCTACCTCGCCGAAGCCAGGCCAGTAGCCTTGGGTCGGGCGTGCACTTGATGGTGTTGTGCAGATGGAAAAGTCATCATAGAAAGATTGTGCATTTCTCTTCCTTATGTCGAAATCTTTAACTCAAAGGTAATAAAAGGTTCCGTACCTGAACTAAGAAATCGTTACGTGTTTTTCGTGTTTCGGGAATCCTATGTTCTCTGTATATATGTTATGAACATTCTATATACGTTTCACCAATCCGTATCTGACTATGGTACAAAGCATTCCTATCTAATACAAAAAAAATACACACCGCTGTACAGTTTCAATTGCCCAGTTGACTGGGGTTGTAGAACCGACTGCTTCTCTGCAGAGGTTTAAAAAACCCTAATGAGTGTCCTGGTTATGACACTAAACAATCTGATGGTGCGGTTTCAGTAATGCTGGAGCTTTGGAGAATGCAGGGTACCCCTTCATTGCTATCGCTCACAAATAACTCTGGTCCGGAGTGGTAGCACCTGATAGGGCCATATCTATGGGCCACATAGAATTAAACTGTATTTATGCTAAACTGAATTGCTTGAAACAAGACTGTTTTGACATGTAAACTGCACACTTGGGCTAAACTGAACTGTCTGAAAGGGAACTGTTTTGATATTTAACTGTGTGTAAACAAAAACTATATTTATACTAAACTGAATTGTTTGAATTAGAACTGTTTGACTTAACTGAATAGCTGGAAACAGAAATACTTTTGACAATTAAACTGTGTACTTATGCTAAACAGAATTGTTTGGAATAAAAATATCCATTTGTATAAAAATGGATTTGGTGTTAAATCACCTACAAAGGTTGATATGCAATAAAACTTAAAGAAATAAACAAACAAGCAAACAAACAAACGTACGGTTACAAAAAATCTGTACGAATAATCTATAGTCAATTATTGAACTGTTATATGTAAATATTTGGTGGGATCCCCTCCTCGTATAGCTTTGAATTCTATAAGAATGGTTAAAAAAAAATCCTTGTCTAAAAATATTTTCGCATATCTGCTTACTGAGTAACAAATGTGAAGTTTCAACGAAATGGAATTTTACAAAATTGACTAATCAATAAGGAAGAACAAGTCGAACATGCGGAATTTGCAGAGCGTAATTAGAGTATTTACCACTTATGATACGAATTGTTATTTATCAATTTGGCAAGATCACTGATTTGCATCTCTAATTCTCTATACGGATGAGATAAGTTGTTTGGAAGAGTGGCACTTTCCCATGCAGTAGACTTCTGTTCACTACGACGCTGATGACAATAATACGAGTATGAGGTGATAAGTCCTGTCATCAAAGTGATAACAGGAGTTACCAGCTCAACTTTAAATACAAAACCAAATGCGATCACCAGATTAAACTGAATATATAGTTTAAAAAGTAAAATTAAGTATTTAGTTAATTTTTAATCCCCTGGTTTTGTTCCTTTTCCATAGTAGATATTTTAAACTTATAGAATGAAACTTTAGTAAGAAGGCGAGAATTTTATTTATTTAAGCTTTCTGAATTTATACTGCTCTGTTGTTTGGTCTATCAGCACTTTTTCATTTATTCATCGTATGCAAAGGAAAACTCGGTCTCTGTTCATTTTGTATGCATCTATTTAAAATCACTTCCAAACAAGCACAATGCGACTCATATTCAATTTTTATGCAAACTTTAACGTTAGTTTTTTCCCTGTTGATTTGTTGCCAAGCTAAGGTCAATTAGCCTTGTTTCCTCTACTATTTTCTCCGAGAGGGAGAATAGGTAGCTTCATGCCTTTTACAAATGTATTCGCACCATGTGAAAATGCAAACAATCTCGTCCAAGATTTGAACTCTGATCACCGTGTCCATTTCCTACGATGATAACCATTAAACCACGAGCATCACTTCGTATGTTTGTATAGTCGCGCTATCTTGATCTGAGAATTTTGCACATTCAAACCAGTACCAAGGGACCGAGCGTTCAAATACAACATGAACTGCATGCGATGGACAGTCTCCTTCAAAATATGTCTTAATTTATAGTTCATGGTTCGGTCGCACACGCACTCAAGAAATGACCAATGAAAGTCAAGTGTACAATGCTTGGGTCATAACATCAGAGATTTCGGACAATTGTTAAGAAGTATTAATTATGGTTTGCAACATCTCACTCGTGAAGGAGAACAATCCAATGAAACTTAACTTCAAATCTTTAACAGACATTTTTATAAAGAATGCATAATCCGATTAAATATACATAGACGCAATACTATATATATATATATATATATATATATATATATATATATATATATATATATATATATATATACTCCCCTACCCCCGTAAGGTTGATTTCTCTGGCGAAGAAGTAAGCCTGTTGCCATTAGCGTTTATTGCAAGCCTCTTCATATATGAATTGCGGTCTCAGTAGCCGTTGAACGGATGTATGTAAAAACAGTAATTGTGATTCATAACAGTTTAAAATTTACTCCGCAGCTAATGGCTCCTCGTGGCTGAATGGTTAGAAGCTTTGGCTTGGCGTTTGAGTCAACCGGGTTTCGATCCCAGCTACGCGAAGTTAATGTGTAGTCACACTGATGAGTTCTGATAGAACGAAACAAATCAGTCTGTGGATGACTATATATATATATAATAGCATAGAACGTATTTTATGCAAACTCTTAATATTTGCAATTCATATATATTTATATACGTAAGAAGTAGGATTATGCAATCATGTTTTTAAATTGTGTTATTTATTAAAAAAAAAGCAAATTTACGAATTTATTTTAGTTTATACGTACATTCTTACGTATGAATTATATAAATACTGTTTAATTATACTTTTTCATTAGGTTTAATTTGAATGTTCATTTAATGTCTCGAATGGATATCATAACATATGATTTTTTTTATTCGCTTGTGTACTACTTTCATTTTCATTCGCGAGCGGAAGGACACACTGAAGTTGGTCGCTTTTAAGTTAAATGCAAACGTGACTGTTTAAGAATAGCTTTCAGTTCAAGAGACATTCTACACTTGAATGCGTAAAATAGAAACATAGCAATACGTAATCTCTCAATCATCCTCCCTTCCCCCTCTCTCCTTCTCCCTTCTCTCTCTCTCTGTATCTCTCTGTATATATATTCACATAAAAATGCATTTTAAGTGGTTTATGGTTCATTTATTTTATGACGGGCACACTCTAGATGTCCAACTTAAGAGAACAGTAACAAACAGACAGTTATAGTCAATGTGTATGTGCCTATGTGTGCGTGTGCGTGCGCGCGTGTGTGTGTGTGTGCTTGTAATTTACCGATATGCACATGTTATACCTTGTGATCACAAAAACACGATTCAATTTTCAGTTGTCATTACATCAAAACTTATGATATGTTTATAAATATCTTAACATCACATACATTAATTCAAAATTTTATTTTCTCATAAGCAGAATCTCTTTACAACCCTCTCACCTCTAGTGGATAGAAAAACGTACAGCGTCAGTGTTTTTTGCATATATTGTATATATACTTGAAAACTAACGACCGTGCCGATATTAATAAATGCAAAGTTGAATTGGAAAATAAATAGATAAGATTAGATCTTGAAAAATAAAAGAGCAAATAAAAGATGAATGATAAAAATAAAGAGAAGTAAAAAAAAAATTAATAAATAAAAATCTTGAAATACATTTTAAAAATAATTCAAGGTAATTTCTAAGTGATCTAATCATTTTAGCGCAGGTTTCATTTTTCACTATCTCAGAACTGCTCAGCTGGAAACACCGACAATACTATGTGGTCATAATCAACATAACATACAAAGTGGGAACTTGGATCCCGTCCAATACTATAAAAAAGACACAATGCGTTTGATGAACAGAGAGAAAAGTCTATACAATAAAGATGTACAAACCGGATACTACTTCTCAAGTGTGGAAAAAGGGGAGGCACCATTTGCATTGCTATTGAGAAGCGAACGACTACATCTGTTGCTTCTCAAGACTTGTTCATACAAAAAGAGATTCCCGGGTTCGCCTCGTCATGAAACCAAAAAGAACTTATAACGTGAGAGAGTTCCTTAAACACTGAAAACGTTTACAACTCCATTTAGTCTCCCAATAACTACTTAGTATAGAATTAAATAAATCATTTTTATCATTAGGGATTTTCGGACTATTATCTTCATCTTTACTGTTATTCCCACAACATTTCAGCCGATATGTCCTCCGGCCTTCTCCGGATGTTTGTCGAACTCAGGAACCTTCACGGATGTTCTGTGAAGGACGGGATCTTAGTTCCCACCTTGTATGTTATGTTGATTATGACCACATAGTATATCCGTGTTTCTGGCTAAACAGTTATGAGAGAGTGAAAGCTGAAAACTACGCTAAAATGATTAGATCACTTAGAACTTACCTTGAATTTTTTAAAAATGTATTTCAAGATTTTTATTCATCTAATTTTTTTTTTACTTCTCTTTATTTTTCTCATCTTCATCTTTCTTGTTATTTCCATAATGTTACGGCCGATATGTCCTCCGGCCTTCTTCAGGTGTTTGTCGAACTCGAAAACGTTCACAGAATATTCTTGAAAGTTTCCGAGTTCGACAAACACCTGAAGAAGGCCAGAGGACATATCGGCCGAAACGTTGTAGAAATAACAAGAAAGATGAAGACAATAGTCCGAAAACCCTTAATGATAAAAATCAACAAGCTTCGTCTCAAAAATTTAGAAAACTAAATAAATCATATTATACATTTTTAATTTATCTATTATTGTCCTTAGAATAGAAACCGATATTTAATTGCATAAAACATACACATACCTCATCATCGACAAAGGTACGTAAAGACATAATAAGAATAACTTTGACCAAACATATGTTGGATTTTCCATTAGAAAACATGCTGTACAATTTAAATTGGCTGATGCAAATATCCACGCCGTTATTTGAAACTACTTGTTGAATTTTATCTATCTAAAAGGTGTTATCATACTTACCTGAATTAGGAGCGTGGCCCTAAGTTTCCCAGCCTCGGCTGGGCCACCAGGCATATTTAATGGAGTATCAAGGAGAAGCATATATCCACATTCCACTCGATCTCCGGTTCTGTTTAATCTCTGACCTGCAAGATCACCTAGCTTAGGTACCGGGAGACGTGGAAAAGGCAAGCATAGTTTAAATCGCTCTTAGTGATCCTATGACCAGCATAGGCCCCGGGGTACGAGTTTTGGTCCCTGATCAAACTCCCTCTACCCTAAATGACCACTACAAAAAAGACTATGTCAAATCCTGCCTATCATGGGTGCGGTGAGGAGATATTTGGTATGATATATATATATATTTACCTAATCCCTCCGCTCGGGCAGGATATGACACAAGGTCAATTTTTAAGCGGAGTTTAACAGGTTTGAATTCAGAGTTTTCCTTTTCTTCGACTAGATGCCTCAACAAGGCTGAAGAACCCAGTCTGTCCTATTATTTACCCATAGGTGGAGGGAAGATAATTGGATTCATACCTTTCCCAATAGTATTAGTGCTATGTTAAATGCAATCCGTCTCGTTCAGGAATTGAACTGGTGTCGCCGTGTCCATTTCGTACGACGATAACCATTACACTACGGGCATCGTTTTGGTATGATATATGATCTTCTTTTCCCAATTGATTGCGTGTGCACAGACGCCAGATTATAGAAAAACAAAGCTGCCAAAAATTAGATCTATCAAGCCTCAAAGCTGAAATGTGAGACGTACTACGATTGGGCAATCATCTACATACTCTCCCCACAACCAAATTATCTCAGCTCAATACATTAAAACGCACATTATATCTACGAAAGCTAAAGTAAAACAAATAATAGCACCAAAAATTATCCTGCAAGCAAGAACACAATATAATTAAGAAATAAGCTATAAACCCAACGACATGTCTTATTTGGAATTACAATGTTTTCATAGAACGATAAGGTTGAAAGAAATATTTAGAATGAATATCCTTGGTAAATAGATACGTAAATAACTAAATAAATGTGAAAATATAAACAGAATAATATCGACTGCTCCTTCCAGAGTGCACCATAAATTCTATCACCCTTAACATCATGTCCCACAGAACAGTAAATAAAGTGATACCCAACACTTAGACTGAGGATTGCAAGACAAGAAAATGACGGTCACTAAGTTCCACTAAATTTGTCTACACAATCCTAACTTCTACAAATATATATATATACATATATACATGTATACATATATTTTTTTTCATTAAGAAAAAACAACAAACCGGTCACATTAGGATTATAAATTTATTTCCATCCTGTCATTCGTTTTTGTCCTGATGGAATTACACACAACTCCGGTTTAACTGGACAAAATAATATATATATATATAAAAATATATATATATATATCAGTAAATGAGTGAGTGTGTGTGTGTGTGTGTGTGTGTGTGTGTGTGTGAGTGTGTATTCACTAACCCCTCCAAAAGTACAGGAATAGAAACAAAATAAGCTTTTAAGTGAAGTTTAACAAGTTTGAAGACAGAGTTTTCTTTCTCCAAGACTAATTGCTATATCAAATTTAAAGAGCTAAGTCAACTTACTTATTTATGTAATGCTGAAGGTGAATTGTTTGATTTTTAACTTTCCCAAAGTTATTCGCACAAAGTGAAATGTAAACATCCTTGTCTTTTTTAAGACGATAACTATGAAACCAATAGCTATATATATATATACACACACACACACACACACATATGTATACATACATATGTGTGTGTGTGTATGTGTGTCTGTGTGTTTGTGTATATATATATATAAGTAAGTAAAGTTGGCGACTGTGGTCGAGGGCGACCTGAAGACTCCCTTTTCAATAGCTACAACACCGAGGTGTAGGTGAGGGTGCTAGTCCTTTCCCTGGAATGCTCCACTTTACCAATGATACGTACCTTATATTGCTGTGTGTTAAGCAAGTAGGTATCAAGTACCATTTTTAAAGTCTTTGGTATGACGCGATCTGGGATTGAGCCCAGGTTTCCCGGAGCATTGTCGAACACTCCACCCACTAGACCAATGAGATATATATATTTGTGTGTGTATATATGTATGTATGAATATATATGAGTATGAACGTAAATATATGTGTGTGTATTTATATATGTGTATATATATGTTTGGGTATATATCAATCTATCTCTGTCTCTGTCTATCTCTTTCACTATATATATATATATATGTACACATACATATAATACATACAGAGTAAGAAAAATATATATCGAGGTTTCACCTAACTGGATCATCAGGATAAATCTAAACAAAGAAGGGTTGAACCAAACTATGTTTTATTGAGTAAAAAGCCACCAGAAAGAATCAAATTAGCATTAAAAACGATCTCATATTTTATCTACCAAGTAACCAAACTCTTTGATGCTTACAAACCTTTAGTGTTTCTGACCTTTGTAGGCGTTCAGATTTCGTTCTACTTAGTGTATTGAGCACTCTTACATTTATCTCAAGGGATTCTGTCGGCGATTTATCTTTTGATTAGGTATACATTATTGGGTGTTTATTTTCAATCAGTACGGATGTTTTTAGTCTTTTTTAATGGATTTCTTTTCCAAATATAAACTTGTGTAATATTTTTTATTAAAAAATTGTCTTCTCAGGGTTTTTTTCATACCACCAGAATTAATGAATTATTATGATAATTATTTTTTAAAAAAAATTTTTTTTTTTTCCCTTTCTGGGGGGGGGGCTGTGGTAGCATTCTAGGCTTTTTCTTCTAAACTACTGTTAGGGCTTTCTTTACGAATTTTTAAATTATTCGATAGAAGATATTCAAAAACATTCTGCCTTGTTCGCTGACATGAGTTTATTTCCTGTTAATTACTTACAGGAAGGCACGAGGCCTTAAGTCGTTTTCCAGCACCCGACAGTCAGCGTCGCAAGTGAAGTGGGTCTCCTGCACTGCAGCAACATCTACGCAGAGGTTCTTGAGTTCACCATGCAAACGCGCACACTTGCTTGAATCCCTCAGTCCCCTCACATTTAAACTGGCAACGTTTAAAGCCATCAATCCGACTTACCTTACTCATCGTCGACTACGGGCCGGAAATCCTTGGGTGTGGGGATGCCGACAGCCTGACGCAGGGAACCGGTACCGAGTTCAGTCGTCACTCGGTTGTCCCTGGTGATTCCGCCGACATCTATGGGGAACTTCAGCTTTAGGGCCCTATAAAGAGACGGGTGAACCAAAATCGGTACCCTACCCGAACAATATGTAAGACATTTTTTGAGGGAGGAGTGCTCCAACTCCGCCAGCTTTAAGCCCGTATCAGTCTGACAGACCGTACTCAAGAACTTCCATATGCCCTTGGTACGGTCGCCAGCTGACCGGACAAAAGTGGTCACCATGGCTGCACTCCTGAAATTCGCGGGATTGGATACATTCATGTTTTTAACTTTTTCTAAGCTGAGCAACGGCTTTAGTGCCTTCCGGAGCTGGAAGTCCCCAACTGCCTCCAGCTCCGCAGAGCACAAAGCCGCTGCCCGCTGTATCTGTCCGATGGATAGTTCCTTGTAGTTTGTTTTCTTAGGAGGGTCAGTTTTTCTTTTTGGGGAAATGATTGCCGGGAAAAGTTCTTGAGATGATAAGTCTGCTGGGCTGAGTGAAGGAAGGGATGGGGTTCGAGCTAGGCCCGAGGGTTGTGCCCTTTCAGCAGACTGAGATCTGGGGAGTGGGATTTTGTATGGGCGGTGATATTTTTTGAAAAGCAATTCATGTTGGGGTGAAAGAGAGTCCATTTGTTGGGGAGGAGACTGTAGAGTTATTTTGGAGGTGGAAACGGTGGTGGAGGTAGTGTAGGTGGTGGTGAAGATACTGGTGGAGATGGGAGGGGTATTTGTGGTTGAGAGGAGGGGCCTGCCTCAGATTGGTTTTTTTCGGGGCACATTTTTTGGGCTGCCCCTTCCCCACTGTCCCTTCTCCTCTTCAGATTGGTCGACGTTTCCATTTCTTCGATAATTTGTTTGTTTTTCTTTTTCGTCTTTTTTGGTGATGGTGCTGTTGTTGCTGGTGTCTTGGGTGTTGTTGGTTTCTTGGGTGTCATTGTCGCTGGTGCTGCTGATGATTCTGTTGTTGTTGTTGTTGTTGTAAGTGCTGCTGCTGTTGCCCGTGGTTTTGTTGGTGTTTTTGCTACTGCTGATGCCGGTGGTTCTGTTGTTGTTGTTGTTGTTCTTGCTGCTGCTGCTGTTGTTGCTGTCGGAGATTTTGCTGCTGCTGCTGCTGCTGCAGCCGATGGTTCCGGTGTTGTTTTTGCTGCTGCTGCTGCTGGGGCCCTGGTTAGTTTTTGAGGAGGGGATGAAGTTGGACTTTTTTCCCCTTGTTTAGGGGATCCCCTCCTCTTTTTGGTCACTTCAGTCCAGCCCTCCTGGTTGTTTTTGGGCTGGACCTGACCCGGGCCCTTGGCCTCCGCTTCTTTGTTGGTGGTGATGGTAGTGTCTGCTACGTCTTTTGTTGTTGTTGTTGTTGTTGTTGACGCCTTGTTATCAGGTCGCTGGGGGCAAAACTTAGCGATGTGTCCGATTTGTTTGCACCCCCAGCACCTGGGGCGTCTCCCTTCCACCATCACCATCATCTGCCGATCCCCGCATATCAGTGTTTCGGGGATGGCTTTGAAGCCATCCCTTGACAGGCACAGCCGGAAGGCATAATCCCCGTAGGCTGTCCCGGCCGGGGATCTGAGGAGGTTAAATTCCTCGACGTGGCCAAAGGCACTTAGATACGCCGCGAGGACCTCCCCAGTGATGATGGCCGGGACATTACATACCGTGACGCGAAGCCTACGGGTGCCTTTATACTCCGGCTGTAGCCTGAAGTGTTTTGTAATGATGTCCGATTCAGCTGTTTTTGCCGCTTGTTTTTCTGTAGGAAGGAGGACATCCCATGTCGCGAAACTTTTACGGCAAAAGTATTGGCATGGGATGCCTGCCTTCCTCAGCAGCTCCTCGAAGACATCCTTCGTTAGCCCCACTAGCCTTTTTGTTTTGAGGTCGGAAACGACCAGCGAGAGGACTCTAGGCGTGATTTTGTCTGCGATTTCCGGGATGGGCAGTATTTCGTTGCCTTTGAAATACTTGGCAAATCTGCCCACCCGGTCCTTCTCGTATTCATCTGGTCCTCTCTGCTGGCCTTTCCAGGCTGTGGGGCTTTGTTGGGCCGGCTGAATCGGACTGTCTTGTGAGACTTGGGTATCGTCGGGGATCGGCAGCGAAGGCCAATTTGATCCTATTAGGCTTGCTGTGGTCTTTGTAGGGGTTGCCGTTTCACCCTCCATGGCTGAGGTAGAATTAGCAGCCAAGGAGGGTAAAGGAACTAAAGCCTCCACCTGTTGCAAGTATGGAGGGGGGTTCTACTGTTTAAACAAAAGACGAAAAAATAATTAAACACAAATACAGTGAAAAAAAGCCACAAAAACACGTAGAACCCCTGAAAAAATAAGAAACGACAAAACAAACAAAGAATAAAGACACAAAAATAATAAAGTCCGACGACAAAAACACAAATCGGATAACAAAAACAAGAGATTTAACAAGTGTCACAAATAAAGAATTCTCGGTAAGACTTAAAAAAAATAAAAAAAATTCAAACAGAAAAAGAACAAAGTCTTACCGAGATAACCAATTTAACAATCCGAGTAACGTAGGTAATAACAAAAATTTGACTTCAAGTGAACGAGCAAGTCTCACTGATTGTGGCTTGTGTCCTTGTTCGCTGACATGTGTTTATTTCCTGTTAATTACTTACAGGAAGGCACGAGGCCTTAAGTTTTGGGGGGAAGGGGAAGGGTGCGGTCTTGCATTAACTACGTTTTAACTAAGGGGACCTAGCTAGCCACATTCGCCGACCCATTCAACAATACAATATATAGTCATTCATCCGTCGCCATGCGCGCTGCTACCACCAAAATACCACATTTGCTCTATGAAGAAAGACCTACTTAAAACCCCGGAAGTGATGCATGATTTTATTTACAAATTGTGATTTTTTACAAATGAATTCATATGATGGGGATGGGAGAAAAACCCCGAAATATATACAAAAACAAAGAAACAAAGGAAAAATCCCCCGTTTGGTTGCCCTCCCATCCCCCCGTCTATAAAATTGGAGGCCGACTGTTTTCCGGGGCGAAAGAACCGGAAACAAGTCGGACCTGCCCTAGGTGGGACTGGGATCCTAATCTATAGGGGGAAAAAGAAAATAAAGGGTCGGGGGCGGTGTGGGTCGATACAAGTTGGTAATATGATTTTTATACATATGAATGTTCAAGATCTTCAGTAAAAGCGGACTGGGATATGGGTTGAGGTCGAAAAATAATGGGGATGGGGAAGATCTTGAATACTAATGACTAGATGACGGGGACAATGACTGACAACATACTGCTAACTAGGTTACAAGGGGAAAGCTTTGCCTTCTTACCGGGGGTGGGGTCCCGAAGGACCCGTACCGTAGACGCCATGGGCGGGCAGAGGAGGGAAGGTTGACTCCAACGTTGCCCCCTTTCGTACGACCAGGCTCGCTGCATTCACCCACCTTCTGTTGATTGTTATGCGATCCAAGCGTTTTCTATCGCATCTGATTTTGACCCTCAGCTGATGCCGAAAATACAAAACCAGATCGCGATGAGAAAAGTTTGCATCGTCATACAATCCCTTCTTTCGCGTGATCCAAATCACCATTCGGGCTACAGCCAGGATCGCGAGAAACACCACACGCTTCTCACCCTGAAACGGAGGAAGAACGTTGTCCACGACGTAACCAACGTCGAGCAGCACGAGCTGCTTGGGTTCGATGCGAGCCGTCCACTCCCCGACGTGATCCCAAAACGGGCGGACTCGCTCGCAGTAGTAGAAGGCGTGCTCAGCCGTTTCTTCTAGTCCACTGCTGCAGCGAGGACAATCAGGCATGTCTGCTAGGCCCGCCTTGTAGTTCAAGCCGAGAAGGGGTAACGCATTCCGTACAAGTCGCCAGGTGAGCGAGAACTCGGAGTTGTTCAAGAAGCTCGATCCTGGCGCCCAATTCCAGTGAGAGCGGATCTCCTCCGCCGTCCAGCCTCGCCGCTCGCTAAGAGGATCAGAAGCGGAACCCACCACTAACTCCCGATATAGCTCTTTCCGAGGCCGTGAAAGGTCACTGGACCCAAGAAGGTTACGAAGGGCCTTTCGGCACTCGCTAAAAAACAGTGCTTCGCCCATCGGCCTACGTCGACCTTCAGCCTTTGGGTCTGACTTGAGGCGAGGAAAAGTCTGACTCGCCTTTCGTCTCCACACTGAGTCCCCTGTCAAGGACCGGCCGAGGTATGCAAGTCTTTCAGCAAGCCAGTGGCTCTCCAGATCAGGCATACCCAGACCCCCGTTGCGTGTACGTTGGATACAGACCTGCCTACGGACCATCGGCCTTGCACCTCCCCAGAGCAATCTGGAGAGGGATTGTTGCAGTGCCAACCGACGTGCCTTAGGCAGAGGAAGTACAGCCAATCGGTAAAGGATCAGAGGGAAGACGTACGTGGCGCACGCCTCCGCCCTGCCCTTTAAGGACAACCTCCTTGAAAGCCAGATTCCCACCTGAGCATTCACCTTGGTTTGTACTTCCGACCAATTTCGCTCCAGTTGGAGGTCGGGCCCGAACCACACCCCGAGGATGCGGATGGGTCCGTCACTCCAGCGGAAGGGCCCTGGAAGAGTATTGCTACCCCTCCAAGCACCAAGCCGCAACCTTCGCTTTTGTCAAAATTGACCTTGGCTCCTGCGATCCGCTCGTACTCGACAACCGCCTCTTTCACAGCCTTTATATCCAGACGGCGGGATACAAAGACTGTGATGTCATCAGCGAACGCGGAAACCCTTGCCGCAAGGCTGCTAACAAAAGGTATACCGCGCAGGGACGGACTTGTCCCCTCATCCCTAAGCCTGCGCAGGAGGGGCTCCAACGCGAGGACATAGAGAAGAGGAGACAACGGGCAGCCCTGCCGCACCGAACGCTCGATCGCGAATACCCTCGAACGCCTTCCGTTCACCTGCACCACTGCCTGAGGGTTGTGGTACATCATGCTAATCCATCTGCGGAACTCCGGTTTGAATCCGGCAGTCTCCAAAACAGACGCCAAAAACCGATGGTCAACCCTATCGAAGGCCTTGGACTGATCTAAACTGATCAGCGCGGCTTCTGTGTCGTCTTCTATCCCCTCTAGGACCTCGCGAATCAAGTGCAGATTGTCCTGGATCGATCTTCCCTTCACAGCAAAGGTCTGTTCAGGGCCGATCAGATCACTGATGACACGCTGTAAACGATTCGCCAAGACCCGGGCCAAAATCTTTAACTCTGTGTTAAGCAGAGTTATGGGCCTGTAGTCATCTAAACCCTCCCAAACATGCCTGCCACCTTTCTTCAGCAATGTGATCACGCCCTTGGTAACGCTACCAGGGATGGCTCCCTGGGCGAACCAATGGTTGAACATATCCGTCAGAATAGGCACAAACATGTGCGACATCCTCAAGTACACTTCGTAGGGCAAACCATCTAGTCCCGGCGACTTGTTCAGGCCGACCTGCTTCAACGCATCACGGACTTCGCATTCAGTAACCACACCCTCGCAGCTAGCCGCTTCAGCCACCCGGAGGCGGGGGAAGTCGGCAAGATAGCTACGAAACTCCCGGATCGGGAGATCAGGGCAGCGGGCAAAGCGATCCCGAAAGTGCGCCCGAAAGGCATCACGTATCTCACGACTCGAATGCAGCAGTCGCCCGTCCGCGGTCTTGACAGACGCGACGTACCGATCGGGGAACCTTCGCACTTCTTCCTCACGCGCAGTCGCGTTCGATTTCACAGCTTCGTAGAGAACTCTATTTAACCTAGATCTAACTACGTATCCCTTGTAGCGCTCGCTATTCTCACGCTCAAGGTCCCTCCTAGCTAGTTCTACACCTAGGGAGTCCCCCCCAGCCACCGCCCGGGAAAGTCTATCGTCTATAGACTTCGCCTACTTGGCCTTATCTAGTTTGAGCTGTTGACCGTATTTGGTGGCGAAGTCTCTAATCCTATATTTGAGAGAAGCCCACCACCTATTCCCGGTAACCGCCCCCACTAACGCCCGCTGAATTAGGGATTCCAGCCGGTCCCGGAAGTCCCGTATCTCCAGTAAGGAGGTATTGAACTTCCAGTAACCGGCCAGACTAGGCCTATTTGCTAACCGTAGACTGACTCTAACAAGTTTGTGGTCAGTCCACGCTATCAAGTGGAACGTGGGACAACTAACAAAGTCAATGTCAGCTCGTCTCACTAACACTCTGTCCAAGTAGGAACCTACTTTGGCAGAGGGCGAACTATCTAGCCACGTCCACATCTCCCGCCCTTGGTGATCAAGACGAAACCTGTCGACGAGACCGTGACGAGTCACGAAGCCGACAAGGCTG
>CAUZXS010004885.1:0-15000 GCA_963585895.1 Sepioteuthis lessoniana
CCTTTCCAGCTAAACATGTCATTAGAACCGCGACGCATCGATTTGAAGATTCTTCTTCATTAGCCCGGCAAAACAGATTGACTTGCAAGTTTTGAGGCGATGTGGATTAGAAGGAAAGTGGGAAGAAGATTTGCGGATAGGCTACAGAGGAGTGGGATGGGGTTAAAATTTTGGCTTCGAAAGAGATAATAATAAAGCGTGGTGGGAATAGGAGAAGACTGAGAAGAAAAAAGGAGGATTGGAGAACAGCGAAGAGAAGAAAAGAAAGATGGACATGACAACGGGGGGGGGGAACAAAGGGAGTGAGTAAGTAAAGTTGTCTCCCTTTAGTCGAGGGTGACCCAATGGCTACAACACCGAGGTGTCGGGGAGGGCGCCACTCCATTCCCTGAATTGCTTCACTGTGCCCTTGATACATACCTTATAGTGTTGAGTGTTATGCAAGGCAGCATCAAGTACCATTTTTTGAGTTTTTGGCATGACCCGACTTGGGATTGAACCGCGGTAAAGTTAGTGGCCTTAATCGACGGTGACCCAAAGGCTCCTTTTTCAATAGCTACTACATCAACTTGTAGGGGAGGGTGCTACTTCATTCCCAGTGTTGCTCCACTTTACCCTTGATCCTTATCTTATAATGCTGAATGTTCAGAAAGTACCATTTTTTGAGTCTTCGATTTGATTCGACCTGGGATTGAATGCCTCTCCCAGACCATTGGCGAACAAACTACTCATTAGATCAATGGCCCGGGAAAAAATAGAGAAGAAAAGTATAAAAAGAAAGACCGAGGGTGCGAAAGAGAGAGAGAGAAAGAGAGAGAGAAGAACTGAGAGAAAGTTATCTCAAAAGCGAAACTACTACGTTTGACGATATATAAGACGCATGGGTGTATAAGACGGACCCCAATTTCAGCAGGACAAATCAAGAAAAAATCAAAGTACTAATATTAAACGTATGAAATTAATATAATATTATCAATAATAACACTTTTAATCTGAATAATAGTTTTTTAAATAATGACAATAGATATAAGAAAGTTATTCGATAGTCAAAGCTAATAGGAGTTGCCAGGTGGCTAATTTCGGCCGACTATGGCGAATTTTAAACCTAAATATGGCATATAAGACGAAGGAGAATTCTAAACGATATTTTTCCTAAAAAAAGGCCGCATTATATGCCCTCAAATACGGTAATTTTTAACAGCTTATCAAACTCTTCCGTATATTAGATTACATTTCATTATAACTATTTATATTTTTAACATTCCATGCAACCATTTTTTTAAAAATAACACTTTTTTCTTTGTAATAATCAATTGCTTGCACGGTTATATAGCATCAAGTTCTCCAATTTAATACAAATAATTCTCAAACAGATATATTTGACCCATAGATGAAACACTAACGGATCAGAGGGAATCAGGGAGTGATGGTAATGAAGGGCAACTACAGATTCCCTAGATTTCCAGAACTTGATGCAATTTAGTGAAAAATCCAGGACAGTCTTTTTTTAGCACAGACTTATCCCCCCTGCAGATGATGGAGCAATCGTATCTATCACCTGGAATTTTTTTTCAAGAAACTGTCACACACACACACACACACACACACATAAGTGTATATATATATATATATATATATATATATATTAATCAACGGACGGACTGTTTCGATGTATCACAACACTTGCTAGACACGCTATATACTTCAAGCTGGAATCGAAACCTTGCGCCATTTAGATATCTTACGGCAAAACTATCGTCAGTAAGTGGGCGAAATTCGTCGAGGGTAACCCTGAGGCTTCCTCTTTAATAGCTACTTCACCGAGCTGTAGGGAAGGGCGCTACACTATTCCCTGAATTGCTCCACTTTACCCTTGATCCTTACCTTATAATGCTGAAGCAAAACGGTATTAAGTACCATCTTTTGAGTCTTTGGTATTAGCCGATGGGATTGAACCCCAGTCTCCCGGACCATTAGTGAATATATATATATATATATATATATATATATATATATATATATATATATATATTGTATCATACACTGTATTTTGGTTGGGACTGGTCATTTAATTCTTTGTATTCTTGTTCAGATATGTTTTTAAATGCTGAAATGTAATGTATTTTAAAAGATCACACACACACACACACACACACACACACACACACACACACACATATATATATATATATATATATATATACATTGTAGTCAACTTATGCAGTAAGCGCCTGTTCCAGTCAGATCAAAAGATTTAATTGGTGTTTAGAATTTTTTGTACTTAGATGGCTGACCATCTAAAAACCTCCAAGTACTGTAAGCATCTAAAGGACTGTTTGCTAGACTAAGAAGAACTTAGTAAATAATAATAATAATAATTATTATTATTATTATTATTATTATTATAACAACGACAATAATAATAATAATACTAATAATAGTAATAATAAAAGAGAGAGAGAACTTGCAAAATTGTGGACTTTGTTGTCCCGGTTGACCTCAGAGTAAAATTGAAAAAACGTGAAAAGAAGGATAAGTACCTCGACCTTGCTAGGGAACTGAAAAAACTGTGGAACATGGAAGTAACGGTGATACCGATAATAATTGGTGCTCTTGGTATAGTCAACGAAGGGTTATTAAAGAGTCAAGAGGACTTGGAAAGAAGAGGACGAATGCATTATTGAGATCAACTAGAATACTGAGAAGAGTTCTGGAGACTTGAGAAGACTTGTCACTCAAACTCCAGTGAAAGACCATCAGCTAATGCTGATGTGAAAAACTATCAAAGAGTAAAATAATGATAATAATAAACAATAATCCTACAGTGAAATGCCAGTTTTTATACGAATAGAGTTCAATATCTGACGATAGCGGTTCTAAAAAACCCGTATTGACCCTTTTACTTCCATTGGGCCATCAGTCTTAGCTGAATTTCATTTTCATTTTAACTCCTAAAATATCGCACTGAAAGCATAATTTTGTATAACCGAAACTTAAAAATAATCTTGTTAGTGAAATATGGAGCATATTTACAAAAGGCTACCAGCTCAAATATTTTAGTGAGGTGGATAAATTATTGTTAAACAATTTAATTCTAACTTGGTAGATAAAAAGTCAAACAAAAACGACTTAAACTGCGGCTAAAGTTTTCGTATTTCTTTCACGATTATCAACACATTTTTAATTGGTTGTGTTCAGTGTGGTTAGACACACGCACACACACACACACACACACACACACACACACACACACACACACACACACACACACATATATATATATATATATATATATATATATATATAATCAAGCTCTTTGTATGACCAGGATGCAAACACAAGGTCAGTTTTAAACAGCTGTTATACAGGGATGAATTTTGAGTTTTCCTTCTTCTAGACTGCTGGCCATACTAAATTTTAAAGAGCCCACACTGTGTTACTATTTATTCGTAGCTGGAAGGGGAATATCTATCTATCTATCTATCTATCTATCTATCTATCTATCTTCATGCAAATACTCGTGAGCGTATGATATATATATATATATATATATAGAGAGAGAGAGAGAGAGAGAGATGTGGAGAGAGGGGGAGGGAGGGAGAGAAAGAGAGAGTTTGGAATAATTATCTCACTGTCCTATCTTTATGAAAATATTTATGTCGCGTCAGACCGCAGCATCAGTTACATCAGTGCATAGAAATTGACCTTTTCTGGCGTTCTTCTTGATGGCTTGTATACAGCTACGGGAAAGAGTGAGAGGAGACAAATAGTGATAACGACCTCTCTCTCCTCTTCTTTCCACTTCCCGACCATCCTGTCTTTTGCTTCGTCTTGTTCACCTCACCAGTTGACATCTCGTTTTCGTTAGTTTCGATGGTTGTAGGTACCATTATCCAACCCATTCACAGAAATTATCGAGAGTGTCAGTGGGACGCAAAACAATCTCCAAAATTGTGACGGCCGTTCTCAATCCATTAACACCTAAAGGAAGGATGGAGTGCGTATTACAGCTCATCTGGTAAAGATGGTGGATCCTGGTCAAAACACAATATCTCTCTCACACTCACTCACACACACACACACACACACACACACACACACACACACACACACACACACACACATATATATATATATATATATATATATATGTATATATATCACTGAATCACTAATTAATAATAAATAAATAAATATATATATATATATATATAGCTGTGTGTGTGTGTGTGTGTGTGTATGTGTGTGTGTGTGTGTGTGTGTGTGTGTGCTGCAACAACAGTATATTTTATTTCGCATTTCATATAGCATATTTTCTGATTAAAAAATCTTTCAAAAATATTTTAAGATTTTAATTTTCAAAAAATAGTTTCTTTTCTTTTCCGCAAACTTTTTTCCTGACAATTACCTAACGTCAAACTATTTAAAAACTACAAAAAAAAAAACTGCATCAAAGTAATATCGCAGTTTGTCTTATCCCTTTTGTTCATATATATATATATATATATATATATATAGGTAAACACACATATATATATATATATATATATAGGTAAACACACATATATATATATATATATGTATGTGTGTAGATATATATGTAGATATAGTTAAACTTACATACATATATTAGAATATAGGCAAATATATATATATATATATATATATATATATATATATATATTTGCAATGGCAAAAGAATGTTACGAGATATATCAACCTTCGTGGGTTATTTAAAGCCAACGCCATCTTTGTAGAAGAGCAGATGTCATTCTATTTGAACAGTGAGTATTATGACAGTCATAACTTTTCCAAGTCCCAAAGGGAACACAAAAATGTGACTGGAGTTCGAACTCGCTAGCTACGATGTCGAGTTAGCCGCTACTCCTCAGAAACAATGCTTAGTTAGTAAAAAAAGAAAACCACACCCAAACCCCTTCACCCACATGCATATATTTGTGTATGTACACGCGAGCGCGTGTGTGTGTGTATTTACAACCTAAACAGTATGTAAATCGAAATTCATTTAATACTCGTTTATTGTATAGAATAATGAAGTAAAATAAAATTGATAATGAGTGTTGCGAGCAATATTGAACAGGTCCTGGCAGCAACACCCCACACGGCGCCAACTGTACGGCCACCTACCACCTATCACGAAAACTATACAAGCTAGACGAACCAGACATGCCGGACACAGCTGGAGAAGCAAAGGCGAGATCGTAAGTGATGTGCTCCTGTGGACCCCCGCATATGGCCAAGCAAAAGCAGGACCACCAACTCGAACATTCATACAGCAGCTTTGTGATGATACGGGATGTAACCCCGAAGACCTGCCGAAGGCGATGAATGATAGGGAGACGTGGAGAGAGAGGGTCAGGGATATCCGTGCTAGCCGCACGTCATCATGATGATGATGATGATTTGAAAAGAACCATAAAGAAAAAACTATCTCAGATATAATAGATAAATAACAAACTCTGGATACGGATGTAAACGAATTAAATAAAATTTACATACAACAATGTGTATCTCTTTCTGTGGGTTTCTACATAAATGTTTGAGCGGATACCTCTCTATATTTGTCTGAAGTAATTCTAAACAGAAAATGATCAATTATCTTTGTAGTGAAAAGCAGGAATTTTTCATAGTATTCTAAACATAGAAATATCTCAACTGAATATTTTATTGTTAACTAAAGTCTACATATGTCTATTTCTATATAAACAAGAGTCTTTCAAGAAATAAGGATGAATATTGCCTAAGGAATTGGCAAGGCGTAATTACTACTTGTACCTTTTTCAAGGAAATCAGTATTGATGGTTCTTTTCACGTCTAGAAAACGGTCAACATTACTGACTGCTGCGCTTTGAAGTTTTTCTTTACCGGAGAGTCCGTGTGTTTTCAATCCATAGATTATCAATTAGATTGTCGGGTTTGGTTTGGTTTTATGGCATATCAACCATTGTAATTTATTTAATGCCAAATCATTTTTACACATATATATTAAATATATGATTTCTGAAAACATTTTGTCGATAATATTTTAAAATGAGCCTTTGCTCATTTTTTTTGTACACAGTTATATGGTTTCACTTATTTCTATTTAATATGAATAATTCAATTTACTGTAAATCATTTGTTTGCACACAGTTAAATGTTTTCAAGTTTTGTTATTTAACACTAACGATTCAATTAAACTTCAATCATTTGTTTACAGTCAGTTAAATGAATAAACAGTTCTATTTCAAGCAATTCGGTTCAGTATAAGTAATTATTTGCACTCAGTTTAAATGACAAAATTCACTGTTTTAATGTTAAACAGATCTATTTGACACATAGATTTCACCCTATCAGGTGGTACCACTCCAGGCTAGAGTGGGCCTGGGTGCGATGGCAATGAAAGGGTACTCTGCATTCCCCTAAAGTTCCAACATTACTGAAGCCTCACCATCAGATTGTTTAGTGTCATATTTGGGACACTCGTTGGGGTAGTCTTACTCCTCTGTAGAGATACAGTCGGTGTATTCTACTGCTCTAGCCGACTGGGCCATGACTATTTGGTACAGGCTCGTAGCGGCAAACCCATATATGTAAAGATTATTTTGGGTTGATTTGGTTTCTTTGTGGGTTATTTAAAAGCAAATTCCCTCTTTGTAGAATGAACCTAAGAGAGTTTTAGTTCAAAAGTGAACGTATTAGCGAAACAATACGAATACTCAAATATTATTTTGACCTTAACAAGCTCCTTTGTACATATCACACCTTTTTTTTGTATATTTTACATGATTTGCACGTCTCAGCCACTAAAAATCTGATGTCAGACCTCTGTTCAAATCTGGAGCACTCTGTTTCAGTTGCAGCTATTTTGAATAGCTTCTGAAGAAATATTTTTGCGGTATTAAAATAATGTTTGCTATAAAGCAATTTCAAACAATGCAGAGTTAATATTTATGAAAAAAATCCTGAAAAAAGAAAAAAAAAACTTTCTTTTTTCAAAAGATTTTCCCTTATTTATTAAATGACCCCCTAATTTATTGAACAATTTGAATTATTATTGAATTACTTATTGAATGACCCTCTTATTAACGAAATTCTAACACATACATGAGAGTAAAAACTCTTTTCTTTTGACGGGAAATATCTATATGAATAGTTCTTAATAAGAACCATAGAATAATCAAAAGTGTTAAAGATTATTCACTGTTTTTACACCCATTATGATAATTTAATACTTTAACTACCTATGTCCTCCTGCAAGTAAAAAAAAAATGTATTAAAAATGTATAAAAAAAAGGAAAAATTATTTCTTAGTCATATTCGATATTAGTCTTTCAAAATAAACTTCGTTTATAAATTTGATCTCAAATTTTCATTGTGCTTGGTTCGATCTTCTGAAATAAGTGTACCGATAAGGAATATATATATATATATATATATATATATATATGAAAGTGGATATCGATGACAGTATTTATGTGACTGGTGTTGAGCTGGCCGCCCAGCTGTATTCTTTAACACCCTCACATACGGGTCGATTACCTTGCTGAGTTGACTGGACGCCACACAGCTGTGACAGAGCTAACTTTAAACACTAACAATAACCAGTAACTTTTCACTGCAGTAAATTTTATAGTAACCGACTTAAAAGAAAAAAACAAAAACAAAAAAATACAACAATAACAACAAGAACAAAATCAAAAAACTTCGCTAAACACATACACATACACACAAATCTCTTTTGTATATATCTATGCAGGCATATGTCCACATTCGTTGACTGCAGTCTATCAATGTTTTTATCAATTGATTACATTACAGTTTTTGTCGACCAATCTCCCATTATTCAATATTTACCTTTTCCTGCCATTATATCTCATTCAGTTATGATTAACACTTGATAGCTATGAATAATTAGAACAATATTCTTCAGATTAATTCACTATATTCACTTGAGTCGTTTGCATTACTCTAAACGAAAGAATGCTAATAATAATAATTGGTGAAATTATATTCTTTTTTACATTTAGACAATTACAGCTGTTTCATGAAAGAGAACACCATATTGTCACCAATAATAATAATAATAATAATGACGCAGCTAGAATATAGAAAAGAGTGCTGGAGATCCGAGGAGACTTCAGTGAAAAACGATGAGTTAAAACTAATGAGAAAAAGCTCACGGAACGGGCAGAATACTTAGAAGAGACCTGGAGATTTGAGGAGGCTAGCTGTCACTTAAACTTCAGTGAAAGACCATCAGCTAACGCTGACGTGAAAAACTCTAATAAGTAAATAATGATAATATATTATTATTATTATTATTATTATTATTATTATTATTTCTTAAGAGTTTTTCTCATCAGTATGAGCTGATGCTTTTTCACAAGATTTTGAGTGACAGCAAGTCTCTTCGAGTCTCAAGAACTCTTCTCAGTATTCTGACCCATCTCAATAAGGCAGTAGTCTAGATATTATTATTATTATTATTATTATTATTATTATTACTTTGAGAGTTTTTCACAGCAACGTAAGCTGATAACTTCTCACTGGAGTTTGAGTGACAGCAAGTCTCTTCAAGTCTACAGGACTCTTCTCAGTATTTTAGCCGATCTTAATAATACAGTAGTTTGGATGGCCTCTACTTGTTTTCTTAATTCCAAATCTTCCTGTCCATTTACTAATTCTTTGCGGATTGTCCCAAGTGCACCAACCACAATTGGAATCACCGATACCTTCATCATCAAAAGTTTTTTTAGTTCTCTATCAAGATCTAGATACTTATCTCTCTTTCCACCGGATTATTAGGAATAATAATGATTATATATATGCTGTACAATATATATAATCATCATCATCATCATCATCAAGTAACGAAGTCAGCACGGATTTTCCTGACCCTCTCTTGACATTTGTCTGTCATCTGTTGCTACCGGCAGGTTTTCGAGACTACATCCTGTGTCCGTACAGAACTGTTGTATATATATATATATATATATATATATATATATATATAGTTAGCGTCCGAAGACAATGGGCATAGATTATTTGCGTATGGAATATATGAGGAATTTCATATAAATCTATGTGAGTGCTCTATGCATTGTTATACATTCCCTATCCAGGTTTATATAACAGAACTCACATACATGCATATATATATATATATATATATATATATATATATATATATATATATATAGTGTATAAAAAAGCGTATATACGAGACTCTGCAAACTTAGCAAAGAGAAAACAATTGTGGATTACTTTGTGAGCATCGAGCTCACAATAGAATAGTTATGTTTTGATTGACGAGTTCGCTAACCACTGCAACCAGCCTGTATAGGTATATATGATAATATCTGTCACATGCAGTGAGGATCGAATTTACAATACAGTCTAAATGATTTGCAACTCGAGTGTGATAGCCATTGATCCATACAAAGAATTCGCTGTGAGATAGATAGATAGATAGATATGTTCAGCGTGAAGACATCGTAGTGTGTGATGGCGTTAAAGTGAACGATGTCAACAGTGACGTAATGTTTACGTCAGCACATCCTGCCCAAGTGAGAACTTTACTATTCCTCGAACAATATGCAACTAGCACTAACGTTTACTTCATCAACCGCCGCCACGACCAGCACCATCACTGTTCTTCCCTACACAGTTGCTTAATGAGAAAAATAATTAGAGGGAAAATATCACTGCCTTTTCGTTCGTCCAATTAATAGCTTCATGACTGTTAGAGTTAACCTAAAGTCTGCCTTACTCGGATCTCCTCCCCTCGTCTCCGATGCTATCTGGGAGGACAGCCGACATGCGCGTGTGCGTGTGTGTCTGTGTGTTCTCCCTTCTCTCTTTCTCACTATCTTTCCGCTTCTGACATGATCAGTTCTCATCTTGATGGGCGAACTGAACCATAAAACTTACTTTAATTTACCTCACAACGACTTCTTTATTATTATTATTATTATTATTATTATTATTATTATTATTATTATTATTTACTACTTTAGAGTTTTTCACATCAGTGTTAGCTGATAGTTTTTCACTGGAGTTTGAGTGACAGCAAGTCTCCTCAAGTCTCCAGGACTCTTCTCAGTATTCTAGCCGTTTTCAGTAATGCCGTCGTTTGGATGGTCTCCACTCGTCCGCCAACTTCCATGACTCCAGGCCCTTTAATAATCCTTTAGTTACTGTACCAAAAGCACCAATCACAATTGGTACAATTGTCACCCTCATGTTCCATAGTTTTTTTTTCTATTCTCTAGCAAGGTCGAGGTACTTGTCCTTCTTTTCATATTCTTTCTGTTTTATTCTTTGGTCAACCGGGACAGCAATTTTGCAAATTCTCTTTTTTTTATTGATTATCACAAGGTCTGGTCTTCTGGCCGAGATTAAGTGATCCGTGTATTATTATTATTATTATTATTATTATTATTATTATTATTATTATTATTATTCCTTGGGAGTTGTTAACACCACCGTTTGTTGATGGTCTTTCCCTTGAGTTTGAGTGACAGCAAGTCTCCTCAAGTCTCCAGGACTCTTCTCAGTATTCTGGTAGATCTTAGCATTGCCGTAGTTTGGATAGTCTCGGCTTGTCCTCCGGTTTCCCACATTTCTTGCCCTCTTACCAAGCTTTTGGGGATCGTTCCAAGTCTGCCGATTACAATTGATATCACCGTCACCCTCATATTTTATAGCTGTCTTAGTTCACTGACAAGGTCTAAGTACTTGTCTCTCTTTTCACTTACTTTGATTTTCACTTCGTTGTCTGCTGGGGCGGTGAAATAAGGCAAGTTCTCTTTCTTTTTTTTCATTTTTCTTTGCTTAATTATCATTTTTTTAGTCGATTATCAACTTATTTTGCTAATTATTTTTCGGTTTGGTCTTCTGGCCTGGACTACTACTTCTACTACTGCTTAAATCTTATTAGATTTGTTTATATGCATATAACCATAATCAAGATATAAAAAAAAAACAGCACACCATAGCGAGATTTTTTTGTAGTTGAGCAATATATTTAAATTTGAATAATATTGACAAATGGTTGAATTCCTTACCAAATTGGAATTTAATGATAATTTTGAGGTGTTTGCATCCGTCCCGAAGATCATTTGTCAATATTATTCAAATTTTCAATATGACAGATATCACTATGAAATAATCAAAATCCATTATTCCTTCCTACATAGTAGCTTCAATATAAACGTATTTATCAAACCTCCGTACGATCCGTGTATATATATATATATATATATATATATATGTATATTCTATCTCAAAATTTTGTTTTTTAAACAAATATATATATATATATATATATATATATATATATATATATATATATATATATATATATATATATTTCTTCAAATAAACATTCTATGCACTACTTTTCGATTAAGAAGTAAAAATTGGATAATCAGTTTTAAAACTACAACAGCAATAATAAAAACAAAATATTGAAAAATGTTCAGCACAAATCCGACTTACCCGGTGATTAACTTTCTAAAAACTAAAGTCTGGTGACAATTTTTCATTTTTTTAAAAATATATATATATATATATATATATATATATATATATATATATATATATATATATATATATATATATATATATCAAGAAAATGGAAATAAAACCAACAGTATGTAAATATACAAAGATGAAAAAGAAAGGTATTCAATGGATAGTTATTTAATTATATGTCAACGTTCGTGTCTCGGTTTTTATATAAAACCTTCATCAGAGTAATGTTAAGTTATGTATCTTCTGAATTATAAAAATCATCCTCTGATAATCTTGTTTTTTTGGGGGTTTTTTGTTTTTTTTAAATATGTATACTCACTCTCTCTCTCTCTTCCTCCATTTCACACACACACACACACACACACACACACACACACACACACACACACACACACACACACACATATATATATGTGTGTGTGTGTGTGTGTGTATATATATTTGTGTGTGTGTGCCTGTGTCTGTGTTGAAGTTTTACCTAAGCATAAATACACTCACACACAAATACACACACATGCACGCACGCACGCACGCACGTCCATACGCCCCGCCACACGCATGTTAATCAACACATTTCTTAAGATGTAACGATATTGAGTAAAATGTACAAACACACACACACGCGTGCGTGCGCACACACACACACATATATGTATATATATATATGTATATAAAATATATGTATATATATATATATATATATATATATATATATATATATATATATATATATATATATATATATACGTACATATACTGAAGTTTTACTTAAGTTTTAAGATTATTTTTAAATATCTATGTAATTTAGTTGAACACACGCACGTGTTCGTGGTGATACTCTCTGACACACACATATTAATGTGTACGTTTATCAACGTGCGCAGACATGTTTCATAGGGCAATATATTTGTATGATTATGTTGAAAGTGTGCAGTTAAATGACATGCGTATTTCTACTTCCAGATAACTATTCAAGCCGATAAATGAGAACAAAAATTTAGCAACATTTAACCCAAACACCAAATCAATCATTTAGTTAAATAATAAACATTTCTCTCTCTCTCTCTCTCTCTCTCTCTCTCTCTCTCTCTCTCTCTCTCTCATTCTATCTGTTGACAAAAAATTAACTTTCAAATTATCAATAAACAATTTTGTGAATTTTGAACTTTGAGAAAATAATAATAAAAACTTCATAAGACTTAAGTTTTGTTATATCTATTAACGGTAAGAATTATTCCAGAAAAGAGAGTTTTTTTTAATAGCAAATATACGTTGTTATTAAAAAATGGAAGGGAAAAATTAAGACATTCATGTAGAACCGACCATTGAAAGAAAAATATAAGTACATTAAAAAATGGCGTATTAGTTAAAATAAGTTTTTTAAAGCTGGAAACCAGTTACAGGCTGAGGCTTTGTGCCGGGTATCCGTCTGGAAAGACGTACTTTGCCATTTAGCTAAAAGGGGTATAGCTAGGGGTACGTTCTGTTATAATAAGCGAAAGAACCGGACCGTACATAATCCACCCAGAAATTTTGAGATATATATGTATATACGTGGGTGGATTCCTAAGTCATAACACATTTAGTGGCTGAAATTTTATCTAAATTGTTTATAATGTGCAATCTATGCAATTCATTTAAAAAAAAAGCGTTTGATTTAGTGAATTAACAAAGAAAGAGATTACGTTGATGAATATACTTTTATAGTGTAAAATAAATTTTTTCCATCATTAATTAAGCTCCCACCCTGGGATATCAAGTAAATACTATGGATATAGAAATGATAGTGAAAACGAAAAAAATCAAGATGATATTAAAAATAAACAAATAGAAATAAAGTATGATTATATATAAATAAAAAAAAAGACTTTCACAAATATTTTTTCACACTGTTGATTTAATGTGAGATTCAGTCTAAATAAATAAATAAAAGATTTAATAACGACCAAACATTCTATAAAATAATTTTATGACATTTATACCAAAATTAAAATTATTCCCATTTCTTTCAGTGTTCATTTACAGCAATTTATATTTGATAAAGAAGGCTTTTTTTTTCTTTTTTTTACCAGGCAATTTAAAAACCAGTTCAGAGCTTATCACTTGTAAAAAACATATTTGATTTGTCTTATATTCATTCGCTGTTGAGTATAACAACGAATTTCTTGGGAGCAAGATGTGTTCGTTCGAGATTTCAAACGTATATAACGAAATAATCCAAAGAAACATCAATAAATGAAAGAGAAAGCGAACCTGAGATAGAGTTTTAATTGTGCACACCTGAAAAAAAAGAATTCACGTTAAAATAGGAGACTATAATTTAAAATATAAATAAAAGTGAATTCACGTTAATATTTCCAGTTAAAAATGCAAACATATCGTCGTGATAACCATGCAATGATTTAGATAAATTATTTTAATTAAGTGTTTAAAATATTACATTATTGCATAGATTAAAATATATACAAATTTGATTAAATGGAACGAAAACAATGGATCTGAAACTTTTTGATCAAGTCACTTCAACAAACAAAAAAATACACATTTATTTCAAACGGTTTAATTTTTATGCTATATATATATATATATATATATATATATATATATATATATATATATATATATATATATATATATATTATATATATATATATATATATATAATATATATATATATACATATATATATATATGTATATATATATATATATATACACACAAACATATATATATATATATATATATATATATATATATGAAAATGCATGCACACACATTTTAATTACTTTTTTCTTCCAGTGAGAGACGAACCAAAAATAAAAACAAGGCTTTCTTAAGCGTTATGTAGTTAAGATACAAACAGGGGAATGATTAAAATATTTTAAAATAAAACTTAACTTCGTTTCGTAATATCATGGATTTCAGTCAATGTCAAATTCAGGACATGATTGAAATGAAGAAATATAACAATCAAAGAACTTTTTATTAAATTTACAGGAAAATTATATATATATATATATATATATATATATATATAATATATATATATATATATATATATATCCTTTGGGTCTGAACGAATCTTTTTGATTACCATTTTTATTTAAATAAATTTGTTTACGTTTTAAATTAAAAATTTGAAAATAGCAAAAGAAAATACAAATAGCAAAAATTTTTAAGATATTCCTCTTAAAAACATTTATGCTGGGAGGGATAATGGTTGTCGGTACAAAAACGAGCATCACAGAGTTCGGTTCAAGTTCAGACGTAGACAATTTACCTTCACTTTTCACTAAAAGCATGAAACCACTTTCTCCTCCCCTCAATAAAATTATTGGAAACTTTTGGATTATCTAGTAATGGTGGCTGACAGCTTGTCTTTCTCATAATTCAAATCGGAATTGCTGTCAAGTCATTGGTCCCGCCAGATTAACAAAGTTAAGCATCATTGATCCGGTTCAG